>OX155901.1:10926905-11108803 GCA_944588485.1 Phosphuga atrata
TAAGTCAGTTGGTTTAAATCGTTTTAGTTCAGCTCGAGCTTTTTTTACAGCTGTATGAAACGATATTCCACGTCCTCTGATACCTCTAGTCTTCTTTTTACTTTTTTTTTGTTTACGTAAACCCATTCCTAATTTAACTTTCGCCTTCATAGCTCCTGCAACACCTAAAGCCGCAGCTTTTTCAGTGATACTTGAGTCAGATGCGTTAATTCGTTTTATTGCTTCGGTTGCTAATATTTGATCAGCTTTGTGTCTAAATCTTTAAATTGTGAATAGGATATATCATGTGTTTTACAAGCTTCATCCAATTTATTTATACCTACATCACCTCTATTTAACCGTTTTTCTAAATTGGTTCCAGGTCCACAAAATTTGTAGCCAGGTGTATGTAACTCAAAGGGTAATTTATTAATTACTTTATTTAAAAATCCTGATCCTACCTTCTTGATATATTGTCTTGAACTAACCTGATCTGTATGATATCATCTCATTATATGTGTTTTAGGTATAAGCATTAAATATCAAATGTTTATATTACTTATAGTTTCATGTAATATAGTAGTTATAAAAATGAAGTTGGTGAAACAACAACAAACGATTCTTGTTAATAATATAGATGAAAATTATAATAATAAAATTGTTCGTCGTCGTCATGGTTCATTGCTTCCATCTAGTATTAGATATATAATTGCAGGTCCATCGAATTGTGGAAAAACAAATGTTATGATTAATTTACTTGAGGATCCTAATGGGCTTCGATTTAAAAATATCTATATATACTCTAAATCTTTATACCAACCGAAATATCAATATTTACGAACTTTATTATCATCAATAAAAGGAGTAGGATATTATGAATTTTCTGAAAACGTAAATGTTATTGAACCTTCAGATGCAAGGGAAAACTCTATATTTATATTTGATGATGTAGCATGTGGTAAACAAAATGCAATTCGTGACTTCAGCATGGGTCGACAAAAAACTATTGATTCATTTTATTATGTCAAACATATACCCAAATTCCTAAACATTTAATTCGGGATAATGCTAATATGATTATTTTATTTAAGCAAGATGATATGAATTTGAAACATGTGTATGAAGATCATGTAAATACTGATATAACATTTAATCAGTTTGAGGAAATGTGTTCAATGTGTTGGATTAAAAAGTATGATTTCATTTTAATTGATAAGGATAGTGACATTAATAATGGGCGATATAGAAAGGGGTTCAATTATTATATAAATCTATAGCACATGTTGATTTATAAACATTCTAAATTCATCAATATCATAGTACAGACCTGTTTAAAAACTGTTTTCAGTTAAACAGACCTGATTAAAAAGCTGTTATAAAGCTGTTTTCAGCTAAACAGTCCTATTATAAATCTGTTTTCAGTTAAACAGACCTGTTATAAGCTGTTTTCAGTTAAACAGATCTGTTTAAAAAGCTGTTATAAAGCTGTTTTCGGTTAAACAGACCTGTTATAAAGCTGTTTTCAGTAAAACAGACCTGTTTAAAAGCTGTTATAAAGCTGTTTTCAGTTAAACAGACCTGTTTAAAAGCTGTTATAAAGCTGTTTTCAGTTAAACAGACCTGTTTAAAAAGCTGTTATAAAGCTGTTATAAAAAAATACTATCATGAAGAAGCAAGATATTAAAAGTAAGCTAATAAAGAAAAGGAATGCAATTAAGAAGAAATTGGAAGATTTGTAATCTAGTGAAATCTCATCACATGAGTCATATTTATAAATTACAAAATCTATAAGTAAACTAATAAAGATTGAAAAACATTTAAGTGATGAGCCAACAGTTTTTAAGGAACCAATCAAAAGTGAACATAAAGAACGTAAAGATCAGTTTTTACAACCACCACAATTGGTGTCATCACCAAAGGAAGCTAAATTTATCGATTACACTGAAACATTTGAGAATATACCTACTGAAAGATATTCTTATGATGATGATGATTATAAACCTATATTTAATCAAACAACATTGGAAAAAACATTAGATACAACATATTTAGGTGATATGATACCTGAAGATACATTTCAAATGTATTTAAATGATTTTGCTGAATTACCTAGAATGTATATAGAAGAAAAAAATCAGAGACACTGACAATAAGTTTGATACAGTTTACGGTATTAGACATAATGTGGAAACAGAAAAATTCTATATAGCAAATAGTGAACTAATATTTAAGGGAAATGATATATCTACAAGGTCTTGATTACAAAGGTACTCCAGGTTTATATGAACTCCTATTTAAAAAAGAACCTGTTGGTTATTGTTGAGGTTAATGATTAATTAATGTGGAAATTAACAATGTTAGTCGTCAAATAAAAAGGATGCACACAGATTTAATTGTAATATTAAAGAACTCAGAGTAACACGCGTCTATACCCCACTAAGGTTGCAGCACAAAGTGGAGAGAGATGGTTGGCGCATTGCGACAATGCTTACAAGACTAGCAGTGTTGCCAATATAGAACTGGTAACCTTTATGGTACCAACATAACACATAGTACATAAGTATGGTGACATTCAAAAAAAATATAATTACAACAGTTATACATCTGAAGATTCTAGAAATTATAGAGATATTGTAAATAGAACTAATGCTCATCGACGTGCTTATCTACCAGAGGGACAAATTGCAGGAAATAGGTCTAATAAATATAAATACATTGTACAACCTTTATTTTCTAATATTCAACAACAACAGCCTACTCTATTTCAATCATCTAGATATTCAGGTAAAGGACTTCAAATGGAGTATAATACTAATTCAATTGATCATGTATATTGGGATGACCCTAACGAATTAGTAGAGCGATTTTGAGACTTTTACATGCTTCTCAGATGGCAGGAAATAATTCGCATATTAATGAAATAAATAGTATTATAGAAGAATTGAGAGAAGCAAATATAATAGAATAAATTAGTAATAAATGGCATTTGTTAAGCGACATGACTATTGATAAGTTCGGTAAAAAAATTGAGCACAATCATCGTGATAGTGAACATGGGATTAATACAATAATATCATCATCATCATCTATTAAAAAACAGAATTTGTTTGGTTTAATAAATATTACACTTCAAGCAATTTCGATTAATAACATTAACATATTTGTTATATTAACTACAGGATCTCATTTTTACTCAGTTCCATTTAATTCCAGTGAAATAAACCACATATACTTGAATCCAGGGGATATTAGTGTGTACATAAACAATAAGGAAATTAAGCGGAACGAGTTGGCTGGATATAAATTAAAATTTGATGATAAAATATCGCTAACAGTTAAAAACAAAGATTATTTGCCGTATGTAGAACTAATTGTTAAGTATCCAATCGAGCAATGAAAAATAATGTAAAAAGACAAATTGTAGAAGAATTGCATAAGTCAGCTAGGAAGACGTTTAATCGACAAAAAGTTATTATTAAAGGATTGAATGATTTATTTCAGGCAGATTGAGTTGAAATGATTCCATACGCTCGTTTTAATCGAGGGTATAAATATATATTAGTTATAATTGATTGTTTTTCAAAATTTGTGTGGGCTATACCAGTAAAAACTGGTAAAGACGTTTCTCAAGCAATAAAAACCATTCTTATCCTCCCCCCTTTCATACCTAAAAATTTGCTAACAGATAATGGAAAATAATTTTACAACAAAGAATTTAGTAGCTTATTGAATAAATTTGATATCAATCATTATTCAACATTTAGCACAATGAAAGCTTCTATTGTAGAACGAGTTAATAGAACATTAAAATCTATGATGTGGAAAGAATTCAGTTTGCAGGGAAATTACAAGTGGTTACAATTATTACCTAGGATAGTTTTAAAATACAATTTAACGAAACATTCAACTATAAACATGAAGCCTGCTGATGTAAATTCTACAAACGAGAAATATATTTTGTCAACATCCTACAATAATATTAAAATGGCGACATTGAAAAATAAATTTAAGGTTGGTGACCCAGTTCGTATTAGCAAATACAGAGGCATTTTCGATAAAGGATATACACCAAACTGGTCAAATGAAGTCTTCAAAATTCATAAGATAAAATTAACGAATCCTACAACATACCTTATTATGGATCAAGCTGGAGAGTTAATATCAGGAGGATTTTATGAATATGAGCTACAAACTGTAAAACATCCAGATATTTATTTAATTGAAAAAATTCTTCAAAGAAAAGGAAATATGATGTACGTTAACCCTACACTGCGCAATTTTTTATTTTTAATTAGCAATTATGTAAATATATGTAAGTGTATGTTAGGAATAAGGGAAAAATAATTTAAAAAATTTACTGTAAGTTTATATATTTATTTTTTTGAAAAATATGCTATGATTCATATATGCACCAGCGTGCATTGGTATACATATTACTAAGCCCAAGGAAAATTACATTTACTTTTCATGAAATGACTTAAAACAATTTTTGTCTTTATTAAAACATAATGCAGTCCTACATTTTTTACAAACAATAAATGTTTGTGCTTTGCAAGTTGGATTTTTACATCGCAGTCTTGTAGCATTCCAAATTGGAAAATGATTTATGTTGTCAAGTCTTACGTCTTGTGGAGGAAGTGGAGCTGCATTCGGTTTTTTTCTTTTAGCTTCAATGGTTTGTTGCACCCCTGAAGACCGTCCTCGTTTTGGCGTTGACGATATTTCTATAGAACATAATGTTCGAGCTAATTCTACACGAAAATCAGCCAGTTTCATTAGTTTTTTATTTTCTTGATTGCACCGTCGGTACAAGAGCCAAGCATTTATGACAGTTATGTCAAGCAAATGGTAAAACAGTCTCATGTACCATTTCCTTGATCTCATTTTGATTTTATATCTGCCAATTATGCTATCTAGCAGATCAACACCCCCCATATGACGATTGTATTGCCTGACAACAGCGGGACAGGGAACTTTAATTTTTTCTCGCTTTTTTCTATCAAATCTATCTACCATGTCTACGGGGTCGATGCCAACAAACGAAGATAAAAGAGTAACCATTTTATTGTCTTTCCAATAGACGTTACTAATGTCTATACCCTCATAACTAGCAACAAATTCTCCAGATGTCCCCCTTTCTAATTTCCTTCCTTCGGCTTCTGATGGAACTTTGCACGATGGAATTCTATTCCTCCTTACTGTTCCAAGGGAATGTATACCAAGTTTAGCCAAATAAGTAATTACAGGTACGGAAGTGTAATAATTGTCAAAGTATAGTTTGTAGTAATTATTCCTTGGAATATCTCGAGCGAGACGCACAACGATGTTACTGCTTGCTCCGAGATCAGGTTCTTCAGGTAAGCGTTTTTCAGGATCATTTTCTCTTCCTGTATAAATTTCAAATTTATAACAGAAACTTGAAACACCAGACAGGACAAATAACTTATATCCCCACTTATGTGGCTTCAATGGTAAATATTGCTTCATATGATGGCGTGCTTTAGTTGCACAGATTTGCTCATCAATTGAGAGCATCTCCTCCATCGGAATTGTCAAAAACTTATTTGAAAGAGAGTCCACGATTGGTCGTATTTTATGCAATTTATCACCACGAGCATCAGTAGAATTATCATTGAAATGTAAAAAAGATCTTATTCTTTCAAATGCTTTTACGCTCAAGGCATCCTGAACAATTCGTAGGCCAATTGTGTCATTCCAGTACATTCTTGTATTCGTAATCGATGTTACTTACGATAAAATACAAATACCCAAATACCTATTTAGGTCAGTTCTTGAAAATTGAAATAATTTCGATGGATCCTTGGAAGTACTGTACTTTCTACTCTCTTCGACAATGTGTTCGATAAGAGCATCATCAAAAAAATATTTGAAATAATCATAAGGTGTTTCCAAATTTGAAATTATCTCTGACAAGTCTATGTTACCAGTGAAAGTTGATGCTACATCATCAAGTTTCTTATTTCTCCACAATAACTCCTTGCATTTCGAAGGCACAGATGTGGATTTCTTTTGAGTGGGATTACTGGATGTTCCTGGTTCTTCTTCAGCCTGGGAAGTTTCTTCAGCAACATCATTGGTATAATATTCTTCCAGCATTTCTTCAGAAGCCGGATTATTGGCCCTGGATTCGAAATCTTCATCCTCACTACCTTCATCCAACTCATCTTCACTTCCGCTTGGTATGTCATCAATCAAATCAAACAATTCATCGCCGGTCAAATCTTCTAAATTTACTCCCACCTGACCGTTTTTGTACATAAAGGGCATCTAAAATACAAAAATTAAATATATAAGTACTTCAAATTATATACAAATGTCAGTTCGTTATATTTTAGTATGCAAGTACTCTAAGATACCTAAATGCACACTGATTCATATATGAATCACAAACTTATGGCCATGTAAAAGCATCAAAAAACGCATATATAAATGATCTACTATTACTAAAGCAAACTTTATAAACTAAGGAATATATAATAAATTTATTATACTTACTTTGTTTATATTTTATAAATTATTTCACAATAAAAATCACAATTTTTTTTGCTTGACAACACAACACTAGATTTGCAGTTGTAGAACTAAATGTTGAGGTTATGAAACACTGCGCAGCGTCGTTTGGCGGGGAAACGGTTTATATTGGAATCTACATGTAATACGTACTTTTAAACTGTGTAAATTTCAAGTTATAGGTGGGAAACATGTGTGATGCAAATATGCATCACTGTGCAGTGTAGGGTTAATAATGTTAATCGTTCCACATCTGCTACAGAGATGTGTGGTACCCGCCAAACTATTGTTAATATTAACTTTAATTTTTTCATCATTATATATTGCATTAATATCTGAATTACTTCTAATTAAAACAAGTTCTTGACGAAGATTCAATAAATTTTTTTTTAAAATCCTCTGCAAATCCCATCAACTTAAATTTAATTTTTAAAGGAATGCACACATTGAAATAACCTAATGAATCTTCTAAATTATAAGTATCAATCGTCCAACCAGCATTATTTAATTTATTTTTATCTGTCTCATTAAATGAAACATATCCCTTCATTGTTGTTGTAATACCAGGATTTCTAATACGATCAATAACTTTTCCACCAATCTCATAGCGAATTTCTTCAAATAAATGTGTGAATCCATTATTAATAAATTTAGCAGTACCCGATATATTGTTGTCTTCTTTTGTTAAACGACCCTCTATGTAAATATAACTTTCCGATGGTAAAGTGTAAATATCCTGTTGTTGAATAGGAATTCTAATTTCATCGTTATTATTAAATGAAGTTGACGCGTATGGAAGGTGTGAATGTTTTTCAGCATTTATAATGGAATAATCAAAAAGTGCCTTTTCTGCAACGTTTAATATAGACATCTTTAAGTTTTAAACCAAGCTGTTGTAGAAATTGACGATTTTCAGGTGTTAACTGTATTATAGCTTTACTATTAATGAGTGGTTGCACCACATGGGTCTTATTTAAATAATTCTTATTGTATCGTACAACCATATTATTCAGACACCCTTAAGATGTAGTCTTATCGTTATGACTTCCTCACAAAAATTGATGTTGTTCCCATCCTGATCTACTATTTTAAGCACAAGTTCTGAGATTATTTTTGTATTTAAAGGCATATATAGTATATTTTTAGGGACTTCAATAATTTTAAATCCTGGAGGTACTGATGGAAAAAATTCATGTAGTGTATGAACTAATTGATTATTATTGTATGCTCCAGTGGTTATGTTACATTCTATGCGAATGCTATTTACTTTCAATATATTTACAGGTGAATCAGATACGTGTGATATATTCTCCTTCAAAATTGTGTTTTTAAAACCTAACAAACTGTTTATTGAATGAGGTTTAGTAAAATCGATAGATTTTGTACATTTTAAATGACATTTTAGAGTGTTATTATTAGGTAATATATGACATAGACCTTTAAATTTAACATCTTCTTTATTTAATTTCTCAATTTCATTACTAATAAAATTATTAATATCATTTAATTCATATGATCCAGTTGGTATTGTAATGACCTTATCACCAATATAAAATTTATTATTATTTTCATAAATGTTTGGAATAGCATTGTAAGTTTCAAAACTTAATAAACCTAAGCTATAACTTTTTTCTTCTGATGTTAAATCAATCGGTGGATGATAATGTGCTCTAAGCAGTGATGTTGAACCAGTAAGAGTGAAAGTGTGCATTTTGCAACAACCATACCAATAGTGAAAACTGTTACAATACTTAAATATTTTTATATAGAAATTCTAAACATAAATGTCCACATACAACAGTATTAAATTTTTGAATTCTATGATGATTATAAAAAATTTTGACTAGTCCACTACTATTAAAATAATTCACAATTTCTATAGGTGGTTTTAAATTACCATAACTATCATAATATTGCACATTATTAAATATTTTTTTATAGGCAACCCAATGAGTACCTGGACCATTATTAGTATCTAAATTAATAATACCACACTCAAGTTCTCTTATACTTTCAGGTAAATTGTCACGAATAAAAACACCTCGAAACGAAGATATTTCCTTTGCATGCCTTATTAAATCTATATTAGTGAGAGCACGTTGTGGTAGTTTTAAGAGTTTTTTGAATAAGGTTTTAAATATAATCCATAGCCTGTTTTATATGGCTTCAGAAACAATCCTTTTCCAACAGCTATTTCTTCCATTGCTTGATTGTGACGCTGTTTTTCCTTGAGATCTGCAGCAGCTGCTTTCGCATCATTAACAGCTTTTGCAATTCCAGCAGCACCACCACCTAGAGCCCCCAAAGCACTCAATCCAGCAAAAAGTGGAATTAATGGTAAAAAACCACCACTTTTTGGAATCGGAATAATCCTAGTGGGTTTTCTTTTATTGATGCCCTTAACTGCATTCAATACAATTTTTGATGCTGATATTAAGTCAGTTGGTTTAAATCGTTTTAGTTCAGCTCGAGCTTTTTTTACAGCTGTATGAAACGATATTCCACGTCCTCTGATACCTCTAGTCTTCTTTTTACTTTTTTTGTTTACGTAAACCCATTCCTAATTTAACTTTCGCCTTCATAGCTCCTGCAACACCTAAAGCCGCAGCTTTTCCAGTGATACTTGAGTCAGATGCGTTAATTCGTTTTATTGCTTCGGTTGCTAATATTTGATCAGCTTTGTGTCTGTTTTCTAAATCTTTAAATTGTGAATAGGATATATCATGTGTTTTACAAGCTTCATCCAATTTATTTATACCTACATCACCTCTATTTAACCGTTTTTCTAAATTGGTTCCAGGTCCACAAAATTTGTAGCCAGGTGTATGTAACTCAAAGGGTAATTTATTAATTACTGTATTTAAAAATCCTGATCCTACCTTCTTGATATATTGTCTTGAACTAACCTGATCTGTATGATATCGTCTCATTATATGTGTTATAGGTATAAGCATTAAATATCAAATGTTTATATTACTTATAGTTTCATGTAATATAGTAGTTATAAAAATGAAGTTGATGAAACAACAACAAACGATTCTTGTTAATAATATAGATGAAAATTATAATAATAAAATTGTTCGTCGTCGTCATGGTTCATTGCTTCCATCTAGTATTAGATGTATAAGTGCAGGTCCCTCGAATTGTGGAAAAACAAATGTTATGATTAGTTTACTTGAGGATCCTAATGGGCTTCGATTTAAAAATATCTACATATAGTCTAAATCTTTATACCAACCGAAATATGAATATTTACGAAATTTATTATCATCAATAAAAGGAGTAGGATATTATGAATTTTCTGAAAACGTAAATGTTATTGAACCTTCAGATGCAAGGGAAAACTCTATATTTATATTTGATGATGTAGCATGTGGTAAACAAAATGCAATTCGTGATTACTTCAGCATGGGGCGACATAAAACTATTGATTCATTTTACTTATGTCAAACATATACCAAAATTCCTAAACATTTAATTCGGGATAATGCTAATATGATTATTTTATTTAAGCAAGATGATATGAATTTGAAACATGTGTATGAAGATCATGTAAATACTGATATAACATTTAATCAGTTTAAGGAAATGTGTTCAATGTGTTGGATTAAAAAGTATGATTTCATTTTAATTGATAAGGATAGTGACATTAATAATGGGCGATATAGAAAGGGGTTCAATTATTATATAAATCTATAGCACATGTTGATTTATAAACATTCTAAATTCATCAGTATCATAGAGACCTGTTTAAAAACTGTTTTCAGTTAAACAGATCTGTTTAAAAAGCTGTTTTCAGTTAAACTGACCTGTTATAAAGCTGTTTTTAGTAAAACAGACCTGTTTAAAAGCTGTTTTAAGCTGTTTTTAGTTAAACAGACCTGTTTAAAAAGCTGTTATAAAGCTGTTTTCAGTTAAACAGACCTGTTTAAAAGCTGTTATACAGCTGTTTTCAGTTAAACAGACCTGTTTAAAAAGCTGTTATAAAGCTGTTATAAAAACATACTAACATGAAGGAACAAGATTTTAAAAGTAAACTAATAAAGAAAAGGAATGGAATTAAGAAGAAATTGGAAGATTTGAAATCTAGTGAAATCTCGTTACATGAGTCATATTTACCAATTACAAAATCAATAAGTAAACTAATAAAGATTGAAAAACATTTAAGTGATGAGCCAACAGTTTTTAAGGAACCAATCAAAAGTGAACATAAAGAACGTAAAGATCAGTTTTTGCAACCACCAAAATTGGTGTCATCACCAAAGGAAGCTAAATTTATTGATGATACTGAAACATTTGAGAATATACCTACTGAAAGATATTCTTATGATAATGATGATGATGATGATTATAAACCTATGTTTAATCAAACAACATTGGAAAAAACATTAGATACAACATATTTAGGTGATATGATACCCGAAGATACATTTCAAATGTATTTAAATGATTTTGCTGAATTACCTAGAATGTATATAGAAGAAAAAATCAGAGATACTAACAATAGGTTTGATACAGTTTATGGTATTAGACATAATGTGGAAACAGAAAAATTCTATATAGGAAATAGTGAACTAATATTTAAAGGAAATGATATATCTATACAAGGTCTTGATTACAAAGGTACTCCAGGTTTATATGAACTCTTATTTAAAAAAGAACCTGTTGGTTATACATCTGAAGATTCTAGAAATTATAGAGATATTGTAAATAGAACTAATGCTCATCGACGTGCTTATCTTCCAGAGGGACAAATTGCAGGAAATAGGTCTAATAAATATAAATACATTGTACAACCTTTATTTTCTAATATTCAACAACAACAGCCTACACTATTTCAATCATCTAGATATTCAGGTGAAGGACTTGAAATGGAGTATAATACTAATTCAATTAATCATGTATATTGGGATGACCCTAACGAATTAGTAGATCGATTGAGACTTTTACATGCTTCTCAGATGGCAGGAAATAATTCGCATATTAATGAAATAAATAGTATTATAGAAGAATTGAGAGAAGCAAATATAATAGAATAAATTAGTAATAAATGGCATTTGTTAAGCGACATGACTATTGATAAGTTCGGTAAAAAAATTGAGCACAATCATCGTGATAGTGAACATGGGATTAATACAATAATATCATCATCATCATCTATTAAAAAACAGAATTTGTTTGGTTTAATAAATATTACACTTCAAGCAATTTCGATTAATAACATTAACATATTTGTTACATTAACTACAGGATCTCATTTTTACTCAGTTCCATTTAATTCCAGTGAAATAAACCACATATACTTGAATCCAGGGGATATTAGTGTGTACATAAACAATAAGGAAATTAAGCGGAACGAGTTGGCTGGATATAAATTAAAATTTGATGATAAAATATCGCTAACAGTTAAAAACAAAGATTATTTGCCGTATGTAGAACTAATTGTTAAGTA
Organism: Phosphuga atrata; assembly: GCA_944588485.1. Lineage (NCBI taxonomy): Eukaryota > Metazoa > Arthropoda > Insecta > Coleoptera > Silphidae > Phosphuga > Phosphuga atrata. Next base: position 10,938,868 of record OX155901.1, read on the forward strand.
TCCAATCGAGCAATGAAAAATAATGTAAAAAGACAAATTGTAGAAGAATTGCATAAGTCAGCTAGGAAGACGTTTAATCGACAAAAAGTTATTATTAAAGGATTGAATGATTTATTTCAGGCAGATTGAGTTGAAATGATTCCATACGCTCGTTTTAATCGAGGGTATAAATATATATTAGTTATAATTGATTGTTTTTCAAAATTTGTGTGGGCTATACCAGTAAAAACTGGTAAAGACGTTTCTCAAGCAATAAAAACCATTCTTATCCTCCCCCCTTTCATACCTAAAAATTTGCTAACAGATAATGGAAAATAATTTTACAACAAAGAATTTAGTAGCTTATTGAATAAATTTGATATCAATCATTATTCAACATTTAGCACAATGAAAGCTTCTATTGTAGAACGAGTTAATAGAACATTAAAATCTATGATGTGGAAAGAATTCAGTTTGCAGGGAAATTACAAGTGGTTACAATTATTACCTAGGATAGTTTTAAAATACAATTTAACGAAACATTCAACTATAAACATGAAGCCTGCTGATGTAAATTCTACAAACGAGAAATATATTTTGTCAACATCCTACAATAATATTAAAATGGCGACATTGAAAAATAAATTTAAGGTTGGTGACCCAGTTCGTATTAGCAAATACAGAGGCATTTTCGATAAAGGATATACACCAAACTGGTCAAATGAAGTCTTCAAAATTCATAAGATAAAATTAACGAATCCTACAACATACCTTATTATGGATCAAGCTGGAGAGTTAATATCAGGAGGATTTTATGAATATGAGCTACAAGCTGTAAAACATCCAGATATTTATTTAATTGAAAAAATTCTTCAAAGAAAAGGAAATATGATGTACGTTAAATGGTTGGGTTTTGGAGTTGAAGAAAACTGATTTTACATTATAAATTACTTGTGTATATAACTGAATATTTAATATTAATAAATAAAGTATTAATATTAATAAAGTGTTATTTTTTTTATTTTGATTGGATTTTTGATTGAATTAGGATGAGATTAGGATAATAAAAAATAATATATATATATATATATATATATATATATATATATATATATATATATATATATATATATATATATATACATTATTATTACATTTTTAGTTTATTCAATTTTATAACAAGATGATTATATAAATAATACTGTTGTATCTTATTTTTAAGTAATTTTATATTAAAAAGTAATAATTTCAATTGAATCTTGAAGTCTATGGTTTCATGTTTCAAACGTATCATTGTACGTGGATTTAAGCCTGGTGTGTAATAGGAATAACTACCATTCTTCTTCTTCTTCTTCAAAACATTCATCCTCCACCACCTGTGTGGTATTTGAGACTGGAATTGATTCTGACTCAGCATTTTCATTCAGACTTATTACCAGATTTGTCCTCCAAAACAATGTATTTACCATATTTCCGTTTAATATATCTTCTAGTGAATAAATTGGGTTTCTTGCACCAGGAGTTGCGTTACAGTATGGTAAATAATATTGATGTGGATAAGTTGACTTATTATTTATTGAATCATAAAATTCAGTACATATATATATATATATATATATATATATATATATATATATATATATATATATATATATATATAGTAAACAATGCTATTTGTGTATAATTCAAACAAATTTGTGTATAATTAATATTTGTTCATCCAACTCTCCGATATAGCGAATTGTATGGTTACCAGGTTCCAACAATAAATCATAATCATCTGTAAATACTATAGATATATCTATATTCGGAAAAACTGCTTTTATATAATTATCCAGTATATATTTAAACACATTTTTTGCAACTTCACTAAAATTTCCATTAGCACCAATTTTATAGTATTTATAATTATGAAGAGCTCCAACTTGTAATTTAACCATCTTAATGAAAACTATGTATTTCTTTACAAAAATTATCTATTTATATGAGATTGTTTAAAATCCCCTCCCATAATTTTTAAGATTGATACTATTTCACGTATACATTTCATGTTAATCTACTATTGAACCCAATTTCACATTTTTAAATAAGTTAATTAATTGTAATACATAATTTGTATAACTGGTTTAAAGTTTAAGCTTCCTCTTCACGTACCATTGAACCCAATATATTACATTTTTGAATAAGTTAATGGATGCAATAAATAATTTTTATAACTGGTTTCTCGTTTCCATTTACCGTTGACTAACCATTGAACTCAATTCCAGCTTTCATATATTATCACTTTCAACTGTTTTGAAAATAGTTTTAGAGTTGTCAATTGAGCGCATCCCCATAACACCGAGTTCATCTGTCTTTACATCCTGAACTATGCACACATATCTGAAGTTCCTGGCTTTCCTGTTGCCCCCCTTAAAACTAGCCATGGTGAAATCGCCAACTGAAACTGACAATGCGCTCATATTGTTCATTTCATTTGAAACGTGGTCATCTTCAAGGTCCTCCATTTCTGCGATATCGTCCTGAAGCAAAGCTTCGATACCATCCAAGTCCCCATCAGATTATCGTTCACTCCAAGAGCATTTTGACTCACTGTCACTAGAGCTGTCTATGATTTGTTTTCTTTTATTGTTTTGTTTTACCTGGTTGTTTTTTTTAAACTTCAGTCTTTTATTTGCGCCTGATGTTGAGGGGCCTTTTTTGGTGTCAGCTTCCTTTAACCTGGTTATTACTTCTTCAGTTGTTATGACTTCACCTCCGGGACATAATTTTTTTCTTGGTGGTTTGTTAGTTGAACGGCGGGCTCTTTTTACTTTATCTAACAAAATTTCTTCGAATGAACGAGACGTAGGTGAACTGTCAGAACTAGATGTTGAGGCAACCTCGGTATTAGCTCTATCGTGGGTTACGGACACTTCAGGGACAAATTGATCTTTCCAGCGCTTTAAAGAAACCGGATCAAATGAAGTATCTGGAATACCAGTTTTGTTCAGTGGGAAAATACCACACTTTCTGAAGCCATTTATGAGAATTTGTGGTTGCATTTCCATCCAAACTGCACCAATCTTGATTGAAAAATCGTACTTAGGAGAGAGGCTGTCTACTCTCTCCTAAGTTTTTACGCTGCCATGCAACTAGCTTTTCATCCCATTTTGTTTTTAACGAAGCAAAGGTGCTGACATCCAAGGGTTGTAATGCGTGGCTCGAATGAGCTGGTAACAATAAAATCACAATTTCGTTTTGAATAGCGCACTCAACGAGATCTAATCAAAGATGACTTGAATGTCCATCGTAGATAAGAAGAGCGGGTCTCTGTCCTTCAGTAGCTGGTAGAAATGTTTTTTTTAAAGAACTCAAAAAACGTACGACTCTCCATCCACCCGTTCGATGTCGCAGCGAACGAAGTCCCCGGATACAAGAGATCCATATGGGGTACCCATTGGCGCCACATATTCTGTCCCTTAAAAATGATTAGTGGAGGAGCTTTTCCACCAGCCGCGTTACATGCTAAACACACCGTGATATTTTCCTTGCCACTTCCACTTATTTGCCTGGTCGCCCGAGTACCTTTCAATCCAACAATTTTGGTTTTGTAGGGATCCGTACAGAAACTAGTTTCATCGAGGTTCCATATTCGATGAGGCTTATACCTCAATTCCATTTCATTTACAACTTCTTCTAATTTATTGAAAAACGGATAAATTATAAATGGGTCAATGCTTTTTTTTCTGCTCGATTCAACCTTCTGTGGTTTTTTTGTAGACAAGTTGTGTCGTTGCTTGAACCCCAAAAACCAATCTTCACCCGGATAATTGTCTTTAAATCTTGTTTTTATTTCGTTGCTGGTTAAGTAGTCGAAAACTATATCCAACACTTCTACACGAGACAGTTCTACACCAAAACCCCACTTTTCAATAGTTTTCAGTCCCTCAACCAATCTTCTCTTATCCTCGATGGGAATATCAGTTCCTCTCCCTAGGGAACTACTTTTGTTCCCAGTCTTTCTCTTCACCCGGTCAGAAATCGTGGACGGAGGAACGTTGTAAGTAGTGCTGGCTTGTTTTATGGTCAAATTATTGTTCTTCACACTTACCACTGCTAATTCCAAATCCTCCTTGGAATATCCAGCACGCTGGGTTTTCCTGACGTAGTGTCTAGGCATATTGGCACGACCTATAAGGAAAAATTATTCTTTAATGATGGCATATAAGCTTCATAAACTCAAAACGGTCTTACCCCATCTTAGAAAATATCATGGGGTAAGACCGTTTTCTTATTTAAAAATAAATAAAAGCTTTCAAAGGCAATTATTTACATTCTCTAGGCTGATAAACATAATACAAAATAAAACTTACCAGTTTTTAAGTATCTTGTATCAAAAGAATCCAGAAACGAAAAATTTAAAGTCCACAAGACCACAAAAATTTGGAACAAAAAAAAGACCGTGTCATAAAGTGTGTTAATTAAAATTGTGAATTTGCAAACTTTTGTGTTAATTAAAATTGTGTTAATCAGCTGGTTCTTCCCTCCTGTAGCAACCCAAGACTCCCGCTTCAAACTCAACTCACTGTCTGGGCGGTAGAGCGCTCTCACAGTTATCCAGAAACAACAAACGGTCTTACCCCAAACACGGTCTTACCCCACCTGACCTTAAATAATAAGTATTAGTTCTTGGGAATTATAAATTCACCAAGTTGTGTTAATAAAGCACTAGATTGACTTGGATTATGTGCCTGTAAACTGGTTTCAGCTGCAGGAGATTGCGGGTTTGAGTGATATACGGAATGAATATAACTGTTTGAAGACGAGGGGTTATTTAAAGTCAACGATGATCCTTGTGATGGAGAGTACGGGTTTTGTGCCTAGTAGTTATACATTCCAGAGGTACTTAGTGAACCCATTTGCAATTGGAAAAATATGTTAGCTATTTGATTTTTTGTAATGGCTACATCAGTATTGCTTTTGTGTGACTCTTATCTAACGAAAACCCACGATACGACCCACGACTAGAAATTACCAAAACTTAAACTTAATTTTTCGACTTTTGGCCAGCTTTTTGGGATTTCGTCCGTCCCACTGTGCATCTTGTGTAAATCGGCGATCCTGACCTAGACTTGTACATCTTTAGACTTCATTTGTCGACACATACTGTATTTCAAGAAAAGAAAACTAATGTAATTGTGTAAGGTACACCATGAAACATCGCCCGGCACACTATCCCACATTACAGTTTATACAAACATATCTAATCTCTTTTCGCATTTTCTTGCTTTTCTCGTCTCTTTTGCTACAACATGCAGCGCAATACCTGTATGGTTTAGTCCTTTCTTCAGTTGGTGGGACATAGGAAATTAGTTGGGAAAGTGCCTCTCAATTAGACGCAATGGGCCAGGTTCCAAACTAGGCCTACCACCTTTTTTTAGAAGGTGAAGGAAATTTTGAAATTATGCATTCAACCATTTTTCTTGGCAAATTCCAAATTGCTCATTTCACCACCGTTTTTTTTATAACACAAATGCATTCCACAATGAAATGTCTAATAAATGAAAAAATGCTTTTTTATAATATTTTCCCCCTCTTTCTCACGGATGGGTAGTCTACAGGTTGTATTATTATAGCGTATGACAACTTTTGGTTTGAAAATGGCATCTAACTCGCGTTCATTTTTTTTTTGTTGCCTCCTTTTCTGAATTATGGACAGTAGATAGAAGACAAACGTCTTTTTTATCTTTTCATTTTAGCACCATCACCTTTGCCGTTTGAATGGCATTCATTTCTCCCTTTTTCAACTATTTCTGATGCATTTTCAAGGGAACGTCTTTACGATTCAGACGCAAAGTTCCATGCGTGTCGGTTTTCTGTTTGATAAGTATATCTGCTAACTAAGGACTAAGGACATATAAAATTGTCCGTTGTTACTCAATATCCCATACCAAGCATCTTTGAATTTATCACTTATTTTTGTACCTTTCCCTGTATATATTATACTGGAGTATAAATACTCAGATTTCGACTCGCACAAACAATAAAGTTTTATTCCAAATCGAGCCCTTTTCATTGGGATATATTGCACCCAACTTAGACGCCCTTTATACAGCATCAAACTTTCATCGATGCTGATGTCCCTTTCGGGTGTATATAATGTGCTACATTTATTATTTATATTTTCGAGGACCCACCATATTTTATTTAGTTTAGGTTGTGGATACGTTTCAGGACTGTTTTCTTCATTGTAGCAAAAATGCATTTTTTTAATATAAATGTATCTTTTGTAAGTTAGTAGCTTCGAGAAGATGGGCGTTCAAAACAAATGTTTGTTGAGATCCAAGTGTGAAAGGTACGTGCGAGGAGGTCGTACATCGCATAAACGACATTCGAATTCTTCTACGAACGGATATCAACAGACTTACAAAGCGTTGTACAAAAATCTCACAAACTTTTAGCACAATTTTCGCTGAATTTCGGCAATTTTTGTTCACATGAAAATTCGCTCACATCCACTAAGCGCAGCCAATAACTAAAAACGTGCTGAATCGTATTCAGAACTTTGATCTTAGCCATAGGCCGAGAAACGATGACTCTTCGTTCCTCGACTTATTGACCACGCGTGAACGGTAGATGAGCCCAGGTGAAGTCCTAGTGACCTCGACGAGGATAGCGTGGTGGTGATAGGATGAGATGAAGTAATGATTGATACGCAGACTAATACTCAGGATATATAATGAACTATAATATTTATTAATATCGCAATCACAGTCAGCAGGTACAATAAGGTACACTTGCCGAAGTACAGTCTTTACAAATATGCTCGGCCTCTTATTGTGTGAATTGATTATTATTTTCGGCTAATCGCTTTGACAGGTGGGTCTCAACTCCCTCCCGGTACCTTCTTTCTTGTTCCTTACTCTCACTCGGTCATCCCTCCCTGGCGACTCGATTAGTACCGAACGTTCCGCGGGGAAGCCGCTAACCACGTTACACTGCTTGTTATGAATGGATCTGACGTAACAAGAAGACGATTGAAAACATGTCTTCTCTCTGGATGATTTTCGTGAGAAAATCTCGCGGTACTTCTTGATGTCTTTGTTCCTGGCTTTTTGTGCATCTTCCGACATTTGTAAAATGGACAACGTAGTCCAATTAACCCTCCGTAGACACACTACAATTTGCGCACCTCCCTAGACAGACATGGGTCTGTCAGGCCCGGTCGTGTTTCACTATACTTAGACTCGTTTAACCCTAGAATGGTAAACATCAGTTTTCTATACAGATTGGTAAACATTCGTCATTTTGACGAGCAACGTCGAAAATTGGGAAAAAAAAACACATACTCCGAAAAAAATGTTTAAAAAAGGACTTTAATTAAATTATTATTTTTACTTTAACTTTGTAAATAACTATGACTACAAACTAGAAACTTAAAATTAACAAAATAGGTAGAATGTAATCTTTGGCAACCTCAGTAAAAATATGTAAGTTACCCTTATAAATTAGCATCATTTTGGTATCATACTGAAATCACAAATAGTTACAAATCACAAATAGTTATACTAAAAAATAAAAAACAAAGGCGAAACAATTATATTTCGACTAAATAAGATTAAAAATTAAATTATACTATCATGTAAAAAATACATGCTAGTTATTTTTATAAAAAAATATCAATAATTATTCTTTTCCAATAAAAAAAATAAAAGTTTTCTTTTTTTTTAGTTTATGCAGTCTCTGCATAAAACTACTTGATGTTCCCCGCAGATGTGTGAATTGCACTTACTGCAAACAACTGTAGTCATTCTTCTCAATTTGTATGAGCAATGTTGGTATATTTTCCGCGTTTTTGCTGCAGTGGAGGAAGTCTCTTGTGCCGCACTCCTCTTGACACCAGAAGAGCAACTCGGAACCTCCAACACTTCTTGAATTTTTTTTAATTGTATTGTGTTGAGTAGGAATGGCTACTCGTTTATTTAGCCATTGTGATATTAGCATATCAGCCATTGTGCACATAAAGTTGAAGCGGGACAACGCCTTTTCTTCAGTAGAAGAATTTCTGTAGAAATTATGGCAATATATAACATACGAATTAATACATGCTATATTCAACATATTATAGAAAAAACTCATAGGCCACCTCTTCGATTTCCGAATCACATTCATCCCGTGACATAGTTGATCGAACACATCCTCCACGCTGTATGATCGTTTGGGCTTTGGCCGGGTAATAATTTTTTGCGGACCATTACGGGTTGACAACTCCACTCACTGAGGCTAGGTTGTATTACACCGTCAGCTAATAATTGGTCGACTATATTATGCATCGCGGCTAGTACTATCGTCTGTACCATTTTGTTCTCACGGGTGTATCGTCGGTAAGTTCGATTTTATGTTCGATGAACTCTATCGTGCCGGTCCGATCTGTTTGCATCCGCACGAATTGATCGTCTAGGAAGTTATCGAGCGTCGTTTTTTGATCTTCCATTAATCTATCTAATCAGGTTATTTTTTTCTGTGTCTAGTGCAATATGATATGGGTCTTGAAAGTCAGTCCAAAAATAATTTCATCGGAGATGGCGTTGAAAATTTCAAACCAGCCCAGGTCTGTTTTTCCGAGTCTGAATGTAATATACGCTTTTCCCTTACTACCTACGCTGGTGTTGTCGGCTAATATAAATGTTGGACCGCTATCTGGTTTTATTTTCACGATGTCTGTCGTTATTTTCGGTAGTAATTGCTCGGATATATAGTTAAGACTAGCTCCGGTGTCGAATATCGCGATTGTTTTATATGTATCGAATTGTATTGTGCACGATATACTGTTACTTGCAGCAGGCAACGATTGCCTCTTCAACACACGGCTCATAGATACCGTGTGCGTCATTAACACGTCCGGAACTCTGACTCTGTACCGTATCTCAAATTGTTGTTGTCTATATGCTTCCATTTCACTCAGTCGAAATCTGGGCATTGTCACGGGCATTGTATTCTACGTCACTATTGTCACTGTCATTATCGTCGAACACACAACACCTTTTTAAACACGCGTCTATGCCTGCTAGTTGTTCAGCATTCGTGCACTCGACTGGCTGATCGTTGCGTTTATCAGTTGGAGAACTCCTCCCCGTGCCTAAATGTGTTGCGTGTCGATGATACGCGCGAGCGGATCCGTTAAGGACTTGGGTCACTTTCCGCTCGCTTTGTGACCCATTTATACGTTTTCTGGTGAGCACTGGCATTCATGTGCATACTTGCCAGGCACTAAACATCTACAGCACATCACTATATGCTGATTCGTGCATGTTCTGGTCCTGTGGTCTCCTTTTTGACCACAATTCATGCATATATAATTCTCATTTACGGGTCTTTTTTTTATCATTTTTATTTGTACAAGATAAATATATATATAGATAAATATAGATATAGATAAATACAATAATTGTTATATTACAAATTACAAGCCAGAATAGGAAAACCTGAGGCCTGGCTTGGGGTTCTTAAAAATGTTGTTACATAATCTTTGTTTACTGAAAATAAAATAGTAAATAATAAAAAATAGATCAAAATTTGGCTGTGATAAATAAAAATAATAATATAAAATAAAAGAGCACTGGTGTTTCACAAATTCTTCTAATTTTATCGTAAGTATATCTTTGTTTTTTGTTTACGGTAATACCTTTCTATGTGAATTTCAACTTGGTAGGTGTATATAACATTAATCATGGATGGAGTTTAATTAAGAATATATTGAGGCGATCATGTGGTCAAACTGCGTAGGAGACAGAGTGTATAGCCACTTGTTTATAAGTCTTGAATATGACGATTTGGATAAAGTCGATGAGTGTATGAGGTTTAAGTCTGGTGGCATCTTGGATAAAATGTATATGAGGGTAAAGTAAGCCTTTCGGGTGCTCCAAGTAAGATGTGGGCGAATAAGAGGGGTTATGGTGTGTCTATTTACCCTAATCAATGATAAAATTTGATCCCTGTTTTTATAGTATAAGCTTAGTAAGCTGCGTACATATAGACCTCTTATTGGCAAGACACCCATCAAAGTATAAATTCCTTCTGTGGAAGATCGAGGGTCTTTTCTCAGGGTTATTTTAATTAGAGACCTCTGGACAACATCCAGAGGTTCTATAATGGACGGGTAAGCACCGCCCCAACAAACAATGCCATACTCCAGAATGGAACCAGCATAGAGTAAACAACCCTCAAGTCCTCACGGTGGAGCACCAGCCAGAGCTGGACAAATGCATAGAACAAGGACCTTACCCTGGAGACCATCGTCTCAATGTGAGGTTGCCATCTCAAACTGGAGTCAATAGTGACTCCAAGATATTTAATTTGTTTCACTTGTTCTATAGCTGGGCAATCACAATGAAAGCCCGCCTCCAGACCAAGGCCCGCATCAGCCACTGCGCCGCAGCGGTGAATCCTTAAATCAATCTAAGGAGGGGGCCCCACCAAGGAAAAACACATGAATTTTGTTTTGTTAATATTCAGAGTTAGTACACTCCGCCCAAACCAATTATCCATTCTGGCCACGGCATCTCTAGCAACGTTTAAGACCCCGTTCCAGTCCTCTCACCCGATCAGTAAAACAGAATCATCCGCAAATAACAATATCTTACCACCGGGGGGGGGGGGGGGCAGACAGAAGTCAGATCATTAATGCAAATTAAGAAAAGTACCGGGCCAAGAGTACTCCCTTGTATTACACCGTATTCAATTTCATCCTCAGAACTAGAAACACCCTCCACAGACACACACTGAGACCTGTCAGTGAGATAGTCACATAACCATTTCAACTCAACTCCCTTTATGCCGAATTGAATGAATTTTTGCACTAGTAAGCGTCTGTCAATAGGAACATAGCCAGAGGTCCAGGAACACAGCCAAAACTTTGCTACCTGAATCAATATTTTTAGTTAAGAAAGAAGTCTTGATGATGATGCATCCGTTGACGTTGCTTCTGTTGATTTCCCCGATCCTGATTTTTTAAATTGCCGAAATCTTACCCCCTTTTTGTCTTGTAGTCTGTTTATCTTCTGATTTTGGGGAACGTGGCGGAACGACGTTCCGGCACCTTTTTTTCACAAACGGAAAGCGTTCCGGTACTTTTTTTAGTAGTATTAATTATTTTAATTTCAAACGAAAAATATATTTTACATTGGCGAATTTGCAAAAACATTTAAAAAAATATGTTAATTAATGGAGGATTTATCTTGCCTTTTGTGTCTTGTTTCTTTTTCCCATTTAAATTAAATAAACATCATGTGTTCTGTGTTGCCTATTCTACATACCATATTACAAAACTATAAACTTCAACAATAGTGCGAATGTGCAAATCGGAAGTTCGAATCCCGCCCATGAATATTTCATTGCGAATTGCGCCAGTAACCAGTTAATCTGTGCCAGTAACGTTGTTGATTAGATTGTGTTATTGTGTATAACGCCAACGTTGTTTTGGTAGTTTGTTGTTTCTATTTCCATTATAAATTATAAGGTATTTTAATTATTTTTTAATGGATTTAATATAATGCACATTAATTTTTATTATTGCAGTAAAATTTCGAAAAATCTACAACCAAAATAAATTTTTTATTAAAAATTTAAAATGAGCAAAAAACGTAAACATCCCGCTTTGGACAGTTTAAGGAAAACCAAATGGATATTCCATTAACATCAATAGAAAATGTTCAAAAAGAAGCAGAATCCTCATTAATAAATTGTCCGAGTAATTTGGACTGCAGATATGTGGTTTGAAAAGAAAGAAAAATATGCTTGGCTAAAATGCGATTCCGGAAAATTAGGATGTCTGAGTTGTTTGGCTATTCAAAATTTAGGACCTTTGAAGATGCAGGGAGTAAGCATCTCAAAAGAATGGAGAGGCACTCAGGTATCAGCTTATGGGAAGGATAAAACCGCACAACTGACTTCTTTGCGAAAACAAATTTACATACATGGTAAAAGTTTTTCACATACAACAGCTGAGCGAATCTTAAAAGAATCAGACAAGCAAAAGCTTGAAATTATAGTAGATAAGTTGAAAGATTCTGAAATTTGTAGCACCAGTAAGGTTTTTAGAACTGCTTATTATATTGCTAAACATGATCGTCCATATTCTGATCATTTTCATTTATTAAAACTTCAAGAAATGAATGGATCTACTATAGCTCACGGATTACGATCTAGATTCATTGCTACAGAAATAATTGATCATATTGGAATTCAAATGAAATCCAAAATTTGTCAACAAATAGTAAAAGTTCAGAGAAACTTATCTATTATCATAGATCAGGGGTTCCCAAAGTGCGGCCCGCGGGCCAAATACGGCCCGCGCTATCGATACGATATATTATATTTTTATTTAAAAATTAATAAGTAAATATAATATTTTTAATTAATTAATAAAATATTGTTTAGTTTATATTAAAAAAAATATTTTAGTATGTTTTATATATATGTATGAATTTAATATACTAGTCTCATATAGATACGGAACTGTTAATCATTTAAGACATGCAATTTGAATTGATAGAATTACAGGAAAATATCGATGCTAAAAATTTTTAGCGGAATAATTCCTTAATTGATTTTTATAAAGAATTATCATGCGTGAATTATCCGAAATACGATAACATGCTCAACAAATGTTTCCATTATTTGAGAGCACATATATTTGCGAAAAAAACTTTTTCTATACTAATAAAAAAATAAGAAATAGTTAAATGTATTTAAAACAAAAATCGTCGTTATTGTTTTGATTTTCTTCCGTTTTTTTTTTTTGGCCCGCCAACAAATTCGGTAATATTAAATTTGCCCGCCTAAGAAAAACTTTGGGAACCCCTGTCATAGATGATCTACCACTTTAAGTAAAAAGTCTGGTCTTATTATTTATTTAAAATGCGAAACCGATAAAATGAAAGATCCTCATTTCTTGTTTCTTGATTTAATTGAATTGCAGGATTAAACAGCTAACACCATAACAGAGGTTCTCTTAAAATGTTTGGAAAAAATGGTTTGATGATAATTATTTAAAACACCATTTAATTTCATTTACAAGCTGGATGAAAATCTGGAGTTGGAACAAGACTTACACAGAAATATCCGAATCTAATTACATGGCATTGTCTAAACCAGAGCTTTCCAAACTTTTCATGTTGGTGACACACTTTTTAGACAAACAAAATTTCGCGACACATTAATACAGTACAGTAGCAAACCAGAGTTTAAAGGCAAAAGTAATCCCCTTATAAAGGATACAATAGTAAAAAACACATACAATAGTAAAAAAAATTAATAACTTCTTATAATTTTAATGAGATACATGAGCTTGATTGGATGAACACAGCTTTTTAATATTCGGTGGAATATTAGACAAAGATACTCGCATTTCGTCATCAAGCATTTTTAGGCTTCCACGTTTCAATGTATTTATGTTTGTCATTGTTGAAAAGGATACTTCACAAATGTTGTAATATTTAAATAATAATAAATTGTAATAGTTATTTTCCATGTAGTGGAAAACAGTAGAAGAATTTTTAACGCTTTTTTACCTATGTTCGGATGCATTTTAGAAACGAAAATCCAAAATTTGTTACCCTCTTTATACATCATTAACATATTTCGATCATTTTTTATTTCGGCTAATTCTTCTTCTTCGATAAGCGAGAAGTTAATCGTTGCAGTTCAAATAAATGGATTTCTGATCCAATCATAGTCTTGGATTTCAATATTTGGGAAGTAATGTTAAAATTTCTCAAGGAGTAATGTTAAATGGTCAACAATTAAAGCACTAATATCATATTTTAACTCACATTCATCAGTTTTGGAAAACATTTCAAAATTTCCTTCTTTCACATTCCTTTTCCAAATTGCTATCTTGTCTCTCATAGCACAAATTTTATCTACCGCTGTTAAGAGATTTTCTCCTTCTCCTTGTATATTGGTGTTTACTTTATTCAAATGTTCAAATATGTCAGCAAGATATGCTAATTTTGTGCACCACAGTTTGTTTTGAATTAGATCGCAGAAATCATTTTGCTGATTTTCTTCAAAGAGTCTAAGCATCATTTCTTTCAATTCGTATACACGACAAAGCACTCGACCTCTTGAAAGCCAACGCACTTCTGTGTGTAGTAAAAGCTTTTTAAACTTTGCCCCCATTTGTTCACAAATGTGAGCAAATAATCTTGATTTAACAGGTCTACTTTTTATGTAATTCACCATTTGAACCACTTTGTCCATAATCTTTTTCAATTCGCAATAAATGGTTTGCGCCACTAGTGCTTCGCGATGTAAAAAGCAATGAGTTAATATAATATTTTCATTCTCTTTCTTTGCCAAAGCTATAAAACCTTTTGTTGAACCAATCATTGAAGGAGCGCCATCTGTACATATTCCTACACAATTTAACCAATTTAAATTATTTTCGTTCATGAAGTAATCTAATGTTTTAAATATATCTTCGCCCCTAGTTCTCAATGGCAACACAAGAATTGTTCAATAATTCTGTCAGTATGAATGAAACGTATAAAAACTAGTAATTGTGCCAACCCACTGACATCAGTAGGTTCATCTAACTGTAATGCAAAGACCATATTACTATCTTGAAACATGTCCTTAATTTGCAGTTTAAAGTCATCAGACATGTGTTGAATACGTCTTCCAATCGTGTTATCTGCCAAAGGGATTTTATTGACTTCTATCTCAAATTCTGGTCCAAACATTGTTCGAACAATAGCACAGCAAGATTCCTAGTTTAAGCTATAGTGTGTGGCTCCTTATTTTTGGCAATTATTTGAGCAAGCAAGTAACTTGCCTCTTGAGCTTTATCTGATGTCTTCATTCTCTTGGTGAATGATACAGACTGCTTCTTTATGGATTTTAAAAGTTCAATAAAGTATTCTAGTTCCTTTTGTGATAAGTGACTGTGTTTTGAGGTAAAATAGCGCTTTAATTTGTTTGGTACCATACTTTCATTTGCAAGTATCACCCCACAAATTAAACACTGGGGACAAGGATTTTTTTCATTACCAGAAAATGTGAATCCTAGTCTCATATAATCATTATTGTATAAACGAGACGTAGAATTTTTTCCTTTACAATTTTTACGTATTAATGCAGACCCTTCGATAACTGATTTTTCCATAAGCAATATCATATGTTCATCACAAACGTCAACTTCAACTTTTCTTTTTTTAATTAGAAACTTATCAATTTTACGAGTAATTCAACACCAATTTAAGAACTAAGACTGAACTATAACTAAATTTACAAACAAAAAACAAAGCTTATATATCCTAATGCGCATGGTTAAAGGTGGGGATATTTCAGCTGAAAAGAACAAAGGGTCGATAATATTTAATCATTTGTGATTTTTTTTAAACCAATTTTAAAAAAGATTATTTGTTAGATGGGAATACCTATGTTATTAACACGTTCAATGCTGACAACGCGCCTAGCGCGTTCTTGTTTACAATAATTCTAGTTCTATTTATTGAAATAATTTACAACAGAAATAAATTAATTGAATAGATAGAACAGAGAGGTCGCACCAGTCGCTTTGTTAGCAACGACGGTTGCAAACATTTAAGCAAATTGTTAGCATTGAACGTGACAAAGATAATAAAGTCCAAAAATTAGAATCCTTGATTATCCCTAATCCCATAGGTATTCCCATCTATCAAATAAGCTTTTTTTTTATTTAATGTTATGGTCGAGATTATTCCCGCGACACACCTTCACACTGCAGGCGACACACTAAAGTGTCGCGACACACAGTTTGGAAAGCACAGGTCTAAACCATAGGGTTAATCATTTTCAAATATTTATAGACAAGTTATACTCCTTATATAGTTAATCTCCGAAAAATCAAAGAGAAATTCAAACATGAGCAACTGCTCTCGGTGTAGAAATTAATCGTATTGGCCGTATATTTAACGCCAGATGGATAGTCAGCTCCTTTAGGACTGTAACAGCAGTTTGGCAGAATTGGTCATCTTTATGTCATCATTTCGAAAATGCGAGTAAAGACAACAACCGCACTAAAACGGAACAATCCATGTTCAATGGATTATATAAAAGAATATCATCGAAACAATTTATTCAAGATTTGGCCTTAATGTATGATGTTCTATTCGAGCTATCTATTCTTTCAGAAGCATTGCAAAAAAAAATAAACTTCAATAGTATATGCAGACAAATTGATTCGCCGCACAATCACTTATTTAGAATATTTAAAAGATCCTCAGAAAGGAAAGAAGTCGTTGGAAGCAGTTTCTGCTTGAGAATAATGCAATTATCTTCAATTTCGTTAACGGATAATAAAATTGATTCACAGAAATCAATTCTTAATTAGTATTATTAATAGTATGAGGAATAGACTAAACACTACATCTGCAAATTGTTCAGGTTCAGACGGAATTTTGACTTCCGACAGTTCTGACATTGTTAAAGAATTGCGAATTCTTGAACCAACCGAATGGCCATCTGAAATTAATATGGAATTTGGAGTAAAAGAAGTAGAATCTCTCTGCCAACGTTTTAATTTACCTTTAGGGAAAATTTTAAATGCCTTTAGAGATTACTTGGCTTGTGGTGGTCGTAACATTCCCGACGATTTGGAAACGTTAAAAAAATATTCTAAAATTATAGCTTGCAGTTCTTCAGAATGCGAACGTTGTTTCCGCAGCATGAATTTAATTGTAACGGAAAAAAGATCACGCATTTTAATTGATCATGTTGCAAATTTATTGTTTATAAAACTTCATGGACCACCCTTGGAATTTTGGAATCCAATTTTATACGTAAAAACCTGGTTGCGATCTCATCGATCCGCTACGGACCAGCAAACTAAAACTTTCAGGAAGCTGCATGTGGAAAGTCTCGGACTATTTTTGTGCTCTCACCATGCGTTCCCTCACTTCTTATTTTACCAATACACCACTGCTGTTAGCCTATCATTCATATCCAGTTGTAGTTCATCGCATAATTCAGTTAAGGATATATCAATCCTCCTCTCTATGTTGATCCTTGATTGGATTGAATCGCATAAGTATGGTGGCGATAACGTTGACCTATTCCAGTCGTACTGCGATTTTCTCCTTGATCTTCTGCTATCGCTTGTATATCTCCACTGGTCATCTTGTGGTGCATTGTGCGTATGTCATGTTGATTCTCCGAAATTATGCTGTTGATTCTGCGTGTATCCCGATATCTCACTGATGCGTTGGCTGAATCGGATGTTATTTTGTTCCCCTGTGTACGGGTTTTCTGGTGTGCATATCTGTTGAGGTGACTGTATGTATTGCAGTTGGTATTGCTGTTCTTGGCGTGCGTCCTTCTGTACCTGTTGTTTCTCAGGCCTTGAGTTTCGCTGTTCCCGTTCGTTTGCTTTATTGTTAGCATTTGTGATTGGTTGATGTGTTTTCAGTTGTTATTGAATACACTTCATCGTCATCGCGATTTCGTTCACTGTTATTCTCATGTCATACATTTGTGCTGTCACGCTGCTTCTCAGATCATCCATTTCTTGTCTTATTTCGTGATTCGTTAGTAACGTTTTCCCTATATTTTTGTCCTTTCCTACATCCTTTAGATCATAGGTTCCTAACCTTTTCAATACCATTACCCCTGTGACCTATTAGAAAATTGATTTTACCCCTACTTTAAAATGTTATTAAAACAAACAATACAAGCAAATACAAATATCTTTATTAATCAGAAATTATACTACAATCTTACAATTTTAACATACTTTAATAATCAGTGTGAAGGCTGGTATTGTTTTGCATTCACAAGTCTTTTTATGTTAGGTTTAGTTTCACATAAAGGGCATCTCAAGTCATGTTCCACATTGAGACGATTTCTGGCCTTTGTTTTTAATGTAACTAAAGTTGAAAAACAACTTTCACATCTATAGGTGGTGGCAAAGGGTATTAACATTTTTAAAGCTCTATTAGCTATAACAGGATATTCGACACTTGCTTTACGCCAAAATGTGCCGAGATCATAATTTTGAAATTCTACTTTTAAAGTACTATTCTCGCGCAGTCCGAGAAACTCCACTTTGGCCGCCACATCTTCGTCTGTAATAATGTCATCATCAGTAGAATACGGTCTTAATATCCAAGAGTTGAACTGACGAGTATCCATGTCCGGAAAATTTTGCTTCAGTGAGTATATTGCTGCAGATAAATGCTGAAGCAAGGAAATTTGAAACGTAATTTTATTTGGTTCGGTATTTACCAATTGCTCATACAGCTGTGTGAACATCGATACATCGCCAACTTGCACTCTGCGTTGGTAAAGTTCCAATTTACGCACAAAACTTGCAACTTTATCCTGCGCTGTCAAAATATTCGTCATATTTCCTTGCAATGAGATATTAAGGCTGTTAATTTCACTGAAAAAAACAGCAAGATAGGCCAACTTTTCGATAAATGTTTTATCGTGTATTTTTGAAAAAACTCCTTTTCTTCTTTTGTTGTCTGTTTTTCAAAAAATAATCCTATTTCTCCACGGAGCACGTGAACTCTGTTCAGAACTTTTCCTCGTAATAATCAGCGTACCTCTGTGTGATATAAAAGTGAAATAAATTTGGCACCAACTTCATCGCATAAAACTTACATCGAATAATCTCGATTAATCTCGAATTTGTATATGATTCACAATTTTTACAAAGTCATTCAATGTGCTTAGCAAATCTGGTGGAAGTGTTTTAACAGCCAAAGCGTAGCGGTGTATCAGGCAATGATAAGATAAAACTTGAGGAGCAACTTGTTTCACGAGTGCTTGAAATCCAGAACGAACACCCATCATGGACGGCGCCCCGTCTGTACAAACGCCAACTTTACCAGTCCAGTCCGTTATCTAAAATAAACTGCTTTAGCGTTTCAAATATGTCTTCACCACGAGTAGTGGCGAGCAGAGACTTGCAGAACAAGTGTTCCTCTTTTACATGGTCATTTTTAATATACCGAGTAAATACCAGTAATTGTGAACACGAAGCTACATCCGTTGACTCATCTAATTGCAGCGCAAAGATAGGACTTTCATTAATTTCATAAATAACAGTTGCCAAAATATCGTTACTCAAGTCTGAAATGCGACTTTGAACTGTTGTATTTGAGAGTGATATTTGTTTAATTTTAGCCACATGTTGCTCACCAATAACGAGCGATACTGCATCACACAAACAAGGTTTAATGAGCTCCTCTCCTATAGTGTGCGGTTTTTTGTTCATAGCAATGTGATAAGAAATCTGATATGAGGCTTCAAGACACGATTCATTTGCCTTTTGCATATTTCCTGTGGAATCCAACCGCGAAAACATCAGAAGCCTCTCATTTTTCTTAAAAAAATCTATATCTTTTCCTACGAACTCTTTGTGAACTTTCTCGAAATGTTCTTTTAATTTGCTTGGTGTCATGCTCTCTGGATTAAGCACTTTATTACATAAAACACACTGAGGGTTTTGTATATTCCTCTCCACAATATTCGTGAAGCCCCACTGTAAAAATGCTTCTTTATAAGAGAGTTTTTTTCCGGATGTAGAAGCCATGTCACTGTTTAGACTCCTGATTGGTTTACGGCAATTATTAAGAAGCTACGTGCAAGACTAGCAATAACTCTTGAACTCAAAAAATATTTAACACAGCGTTTTTTTAAATAAATGTATTTATGTGACTGTACACTTAGACTTCTACAAATTAACTAACTTAAATTAATTTTACAATATCAAGGAAGTTTGGCAAAAAAGGCGTGGACATTACAATATTTCATGGAGGGAAAATTGGTAACCAATTGCCGCGGCAACGGGCAACTGTAGCGGCAACGGGCCTTTCATAAGAAAACTTTTCAAAGAAATTAGTTTTATGGTAGGGTCTTATGGTTGCTATAATACCTGAACAATTTCTAAAAGATTTTATATTTGTGTTTTATGGTAGGATTGTTATTACAATCTCCACAAAACAAAAAATGCAATAACAAAAAATAAATATGGTCTATGTACAGTAGAATCCGCTTATAATGACATCGAAGGGAAGTGACAAACACGTCATACTAAGCGGACGTCATACATAGTCTTAAAAAATAAACATCTTATTTTTATCAACCTATTTTTGTTTTCTGAATCGTATTCAGAACTTTGATCTTAACCATAGGCCGAGAAGCGATGACTCTTCGTTCCTCGACTTATTGACTACGCGTGAACGGTGAATGCTGCCAGGTGATTTTCTAGGGACCTCGACGACGATAGCGTGGTGGTGATAGGATGAGATGAAATAATGAATCAAACGCAGATACTCACTAATACTCAGAATATATAATGAACTATAATATTTATTAATATCGCAATCACAGTGGGCAGGTATAATAAAGTACATTTGCGGTTGTACAGTCTGTACAAAGATGCTCGGCCTTCTCTTAATGTGTGAATTGATTATTATTTTCGCCTAATCGCTTCGACAGGTGGGTCTCAACTGCCTCCCGGTATCTTCTTTCTTGTTCCCCACTCTCACTCGGTCATCCCTCCCTGGAGACCCGATTAGTACCGAACGTGCCGCGGGGAAGCCGCTAACCACGTTACATCATGCTTGTTATGAATTGATCTGACGTAACAAGAAGACGATTGAAAACATCTGTCATTGTCTTCTCTCTGGATGGTTTTCGTGAAATTCTCGCGGTACTTCTTGATGTCTTTGCTCCTGGCTTCTTGTGCATCTTCCGACATTTGTCCAGTGAACAACGTAGCCGAATTAATAATCACAGGACCATGAATTAAAATTGTATGGTTGATGGCATACAGTACCACGGGTAGCATTCTTTACACATCACACACATCAGTCATGTCACGTCTCCGTTCCGTCAGGTCCGAGAAGTATCAGTTACAAAAAATATGTTTTTATGGTAGTCAAATGGCGCTGTCTACACTGAGCCGGCGCAGTCACGAATCAGAACCGGCCGCCGTACTGCAGTCATCGAACCGTCATTAGCAGATTTCTTCCCAACGATATTTTTTGTTTGACTGACGGCGTTTTATATTTTTTGAAAAGTTAAAATAGGTGATGATGAGAAGTTAATTGAATGTGTTCCCCTATTGATAAAAATACCCTGTACTCTACGACTTATCAAATAGTAAATTTATGGATACTGTTTTCAAAAACGGAATATAAGGGAATAACAGTCCCATATATAATAGTTATTATATCTGGTGCAATATAGAAATTTGATTCTTGAGAATATTTAGTAGTTTAATGTTTTTCTTAAGGTGGTCCCTCACCAGGAGCATCCGCTTGTAATGTAATGTAACAGATTTGATTTTGAGCATTACGTTACAATACTGCCTCCCTGACTGACGAGCATTCGCTTGTAATGTAACATTTCAGATTCGATTTTGAACGTTACGTTACAATACTACATCTCTGACTGACGAGCATTCGCCTGTAATGTAACATTTCGGATTCGATACTAAGCGTTTAGTTTAGATGTTTCCACAATGTCAGACGAAGCGGTCGTTGTGCTAAGCGCGGCAATTTTAATTCGGCATTGTTATTTACGTAAAAAAACAGAAGAGACGATATTGGCGTCATGAGTTATTTCAAAACCGGCAAAATACAAGCGGTTTGGATATTTTAGAAAGAATACACCGACCCATAAGTAAACTTAAAATGTTTTTAAGAATGTCTCCCTCGGATTTTGAATACTCAATAACTCTCATTGGACCATATGTCAATAAACAAGATACTAACTATAGACAAGCAATCACAGTGCAAGAAAGATTGGCTGTTACATTTCGATTTTACGCGTCTGGTGATTCTTATTTAAGTTTGCTAGTTACTTTTAGAATGTCCAATCAGATTATAAGTTGTATTATCAAAGAAGTGAGTGCAGCTATAATTGAATGTTTAAAAGAAAACATACGGGTGAGATTTTTTTCTTTAATTTTTCCCAACTAGTCAGTGATCGTAATTACAGAAGCTAAAAATATTTCATGTCATATTAATGTAATATTTAATTATACATGTCATATTAATGTAATATTCTCACGTAATATTTTGTGTTTTTTGGATAAATACCTAAAGTAGTTGTTAAATACCTTAAAACACAATGTACCACCCTAAACAAATATATCCCAAAACATCTCTTAATAGTTCAAAACAAACACTGAAAGATACAATATTTAAACAATAAATAGCTCGAAGCAACAAGAGATTACATCTCAAAATAAATTAGTTCTACACGTGTCAAGATTTTTTTTATAGCTTCCGTCATTCCAACCACTATATATAATAGAGGAAGTTCTAGGCTACATTAAATAATAAAACAAGTCAGAATACAATCATTTATTTGTTATTTTATGATGTGGTCTCGAATCTTCTAAGGAATTAAAGGCGTTGTCTCCAAATTTTTATATAAACCCTTCTGGCGAAGAAAGTAAGGAGTCAACAGTGGATGAAAGTGTTGACGGTGTGGGTGTACTTTGGGGAACTGATGGGCATTGATGTGAAAATTGGGAATTAGGAGTCCAATATCCTTGTACATACTCATATTCGCCGCGGTCGGCACTAAACAAGATATTGGAAATTTGATGCTGTACACAGGCCCTAGTATTTTTCGAGTATGTCTTAAGTTTGTCAGCAATAAATTTCCCAAAACTATTACATTCATCCGATTTGGAAGAAGTAAAGTCTTGCAAAATTTGAAAGGTTGAGTGCATTATATCATCACTTTTATCCACCTTCGCTTTCTTCTGTTTTGGCCCGCCAGGTTTTTCATACGGCATGTCCTTCTGAGCCTTCTGTATCCTCTGCCTCAGTTTCACAAGGAATCTAAAACAAATTATTTTTTAGTTGGCTAAATGTGGCTGAAAACTTTTATAACCAGTGGAATTTCCCTCATTGTGTCGGCGCTCTTGACGGCAAACATGTAGTCCTACAAGCCCCATATAACAGTGGAAGCGATTTCCATAACTTTAAAGGCTTTTTTAGCATAGTCCTATTTGCGGCTGTATATTCAAATTACAATTTCATATATATAAACTGTGGCTGTCAAGGGAGAATATCTGATGGAGGAGTATTTAATAATAGTAATTTGTATACTAAAATGCAGAATAAATCTTTGAATCTACCACAGCCAAGAGTGTTTCCAAGAGTGAAATTCCTTATTATTTTATCGGCGGTGAAGCTTTTGCATTATCAGAAAATGTAATGAAAGTATATTCTGGACATCATCGTAAAGGAACAACGGAGAGAGTTTATAATTATAGACTTTGTAGAGCACGGAGGGTAGTCGAAAATGTGTTTTTCATTGTTTCTGCAGTTTTCCGAGTGTTAAGGAAACCCATGTTATTGCAACCAGAAAATGCTACCTTAGTAGTAAATAGTATAGCGCATCTACATAACTTTTTACGAAGAAATCAGCAAAGTAAGAATTTGTACACACCTCCGGGATCTTTCGATCTTTCTTCGGAGACAATTTAGGAGTAATCACACCAGGTACTTGGAGGGCTGAGATCGCAGAAAATAGAGGTTTATTGGATTTGGAAGATGATCAACAAGAAACAGCACAAATACTTCCCCAAGACATACGTGAAGAAATTGCTAATTATTGTTTGCAAGAAGGAACAGTACCCTGGCAAGATGAATATGCTTAATTTTTGTTAACTTCCTCTTTTTTAGTCATACTTGGTTAAAATATTATTTCTATACTAACTGAATCTGTTGTCTTCCGTGGTTCATATTTGTCCAGTATAAATGACATAACTTTATATGCAAACCAGGTACTGGCATATACTTCTTCTGCACCTGAAATATAAATAAATAATTACTGAATTGAAATAAACATTTTATCCTTAAGACTTGATGGTACCCTAAGTGGCGCTCCTATCGGAAAAAAATATATTTCGACAAATATAAATCAAAATACGGTAAACAGAAACTCTTAAATAATGGGTAGATATAAATAATAGATATACCTAATAAATAATAAATTTATTCCGATGGAGGCACTGATTTTAATTAAATAAAATATATTTTTTATTATTCATGTGGGAAAAGTACTATCATTACGCACGTTTTTCCGGACGAAAAATGTCTGTTTGTGCACTGGAAATTCATTTGCGTTCGCAAAGTTTACTTTGCGCACGCAAATTTTCAATAAAAAAACGCTCAATGTCATGGAGACCAATTAAATAACTATAAAAAAAACCTTAAAAATATCAATATTAAAAAAGTGACATTGAAGTTTCAGAATTTTTTTTTTGTTAAAAATTAAAATTAAAAAAAAAGTTTTAAAATGAGTGTAATTTCTATAACGGAGACTGATACGGATAAATGAGAGTTCTTATGATGAATCCACACCACCGGAGATAATTGAAAAAAAAGCGGTAATTAATAATTTAACTCCACAAAAATCAAGACCAAAATATGAAGGTACTTATTCCGCATTAATAATAAAAATAGTATCTGCAACTCGTGCGGTATTGTCAATTGCCCTCTCGAGCAATTTCGATCTCGTGGGCAATCGACAACTTACCGCACTAGTTGCACAATATACTATTACCTTTTCCGGTACCTGAAGCACTCTTTTTCACTTTACTCTTTTCTCTTCTAAGAGATGCTAACAAGCTTGAGATTTTCTTTTCACATTCTTCCACGGTTATCCCAAATTCATGCGATAATTTAACCCAACCGTCTCGTTTTATTACCTTATTAAAGTGTTGAGGATGCTTTGGGTCCCATAATTCCCTGATTTCTCTATATATTTTCTATAAATAATAGGGTCTTCTCTTTGTCCCGAACCATTATTTAAACCTAACCTCGAAACACACTATAACAGCACTATACCACGTGCATCCACTTCACTGCCATGTGAGCCGCTGAGCGGGGTGGGAGAAAGGAGCGCTACGCGTCGCGTCACGGTCAATTACAAGCGGTGCCTATTGATGTTACAAGTTGTATCAAAATATTACAGACACGGCGAACTGTAATGTTCGGTTCTCCTCCCTCACTGATGTAATGCTCGAATTGTATCATTACAGGTTGCGCACTGTAATGTTCGATTCGCCTCACTCACTGATGAATGCTCAACTCTGTAACGTTACATTACAGGCGAATGCTCCCGGTGAGGGACCACCTTTATATATTTCAGAGTTTATATTTATTTGTGGAATTTTCAAAATTAAATATTTTGAAAGAACCAGAACAATATAGTACCTATGTTGTGTTTCATATTAGTATATTATAGTATGTTGTAATATTTTATACAAATTATCTGAGATTTGACAGCTATTGTTTAAAAATGTCAAAGAACACCTATGTAGCTTGGTTTCCAAAGCGAATACATTTATTGCTCGTTGGCATAAAACTGGTTATTGATATTTTCTATATGAAATACGATTTGTTTTGTAAGTAAATGTATATATTTTTACAATAAATGATTATTGTTCCTATGATTGTTATATAGAATAAATATTCTGCTTTTTTTGATTCAGTTTATTTAATAACTATTTGGTTTCATTTATATCGGCTTTCAATTTTTTTTTAATACAATATGGAATCAATAGGGAACTATTTTTATTTCAGGGGAAAATATCAGAAAACTTTCAATAACAACAAATTAGTCCATATTATATCTTGTTGCTACATCTTTACTATTCAGTTAAAATAGAAAAATGACGGATATACAGTGGTACCTCGACATACGAGTTTAATTCGTTCCGCAACCTTGCTCGTATCTTGAATTACTCGTATCTCGAAGCAAATTTCCCCATACAAAACAATGTCACCCCAGTTATTTTTGTTACGTGGTTTTGAATAATAAAAACGTATTTATAAATTACAAATATTTATTGTACAAAAACAATAAAGAGAATGTAAATAAATAAATTAGATATCCTCACTGGTCTTTGCCTTTTTCGCTACATTTTTCTCGCTTGCACCTCTAGTCCGTTTAGAAAAAAACATGTCCAGGGAGGTTTGTTTTTCCTCCCTCTCAGAATGTTCCGGAAATCAGTTAGGCAAGTGTCATTACAAAGGTCAGATGCACGACCTTTGCAACTTTTTCTGGGTGTTTCTTTTCCACGAACTGTGAAACTCTCTCCCACATTCCTAAGATCTCCTTTATCTCACTTGTAGAAATAACCTCCTCTGACTCCTCGAAACCAATTTCTTGCATAACCTCCATATGCTGCTGTGACTGTAACTCTTTTATCTCCTCAGTCGTCAGTTCCTGGGTGTGCTCCTCGACGAGCTCGTTCACGTCTCTCTCTTCCACCTCTAGACCCATGGATTTCCCCAGAGACACAATCTCCTCCTCTACTGACATACCGGGTTCCAATTCTTCGTAGATCCTTTCAGCTACAGCTTCAGGCCACAGCTTTTTCCATGCAGAGGTCAAGGTCCTCGTTGTAACACTGATGAACTGCTTGGAACCATGTCCGCCAAAGTAGGGCACCATTGACTCATCAATACTACGATATTCGTTCAGAGGGGCAAGTGAAATAAACTTGTTGTTCAAAACGTCTAATAATGGGCCGACTTTAGCAAATTTATGTGAAACATTTCAATTTGTATTATCGCTACAATGCAGATTTTGCATTATAAAATTAAAACGGTTTCTTGAAATTGCATCATATACTATTTTGTGATTAGCATCAGAACTGTTTTCCCAATACAGTGATCTTCTTGGGACAGTAGTATAACCACTATAAATAAGGACTCCAAAAAAAGCTTTCATTTCTTCTACACTTATGTCTCCACATCTGTTATTTTTTAGTGCGTAAAGATTGCTATAATCAGTTAACATTTGCCAAACATCCTTATCGAAGAATAGGTAGAAAAATTCTAAGTTTGTAAATTTATTATTAGGCTAACATGGTTGGTTCCAGATCGGCAAACGATTTGTAATGTCGCTGTGACTCCATTCATAATTTTTTGGTATCTTCTTATATTTCATGAAATTTGATAAGGGAATTTCATCGTCACTGCTATCACTGTCGCTACTATCACTGTCACTATCGATAATATTAGTTTTGAAAGAAGGTTCAGCCATCGAATTTAAAATACTACCAGAAAGGTTGTCCATGACAACATTTTCCTCATCGCCGGAGTCTTCATCGGTAACAACTTCATTTGCATTAATAGGTGGAAAAACAGCTATACTATCTGGTAGTATTGCATCATCATCAATGTTCTCTGCTTCCTCCAACAATTCACTTAGAGTCAAGGGTCTGTGTCTGTTCCAATAACTGAAAACACAGTATATTGAGCCACTGGCCTTTATAAAGGACATTTATGATTTCGTGCGTATATTCCAAATACAAAATGAAAATCTAACCTGACAAACCTGTGGTTAATTAAATATAACTGTATTAATTACATTTTATGCAACGAAGAACATATTTAATTTATTATGATTAAATAATTCTTACCTCAATCTGTCCATGACACAAAAGAAAAAACTCGATGAACAACAAATATTTTTCTGGATGTTATACGAAGTTAAAATGTTAAAATGTGTTAAATTTTGCTAAAATGTATCACATGTACCTTATTCTTAAAGAATGTGGTGCCATCTTACTATAATTACTTAAAATAATACACAAGAAACATAGGGTTCTGTAACACATATTGGCGACCTTTTAAAAGGACAATGGAACCATTTGGGTTAACACTCTTCAACTTTCTTCATCTCCAGAGATATTCGAAAAAGCTGTTGAACTTTTAAAAAAAAAAAATGGAATGTGGAGCAAGCTTTTTTGATTTATTTTAAAAGAGAGTGGCTGTCCGATAATACTTATTGGTACGAAGGTGTAATGAAGCGTGTACCAAGTACTAATATCGCTTTAAAAGCGTTTAATAAAGTTACAAAAGACAGTCATACCCTTCGCGAACGCCTTCCATTGAACATTTTCTATTGGTTGCTCTTGAAAGCGTCGAACAATGATCGAACGACTACAAAACTGAGTTGAAAAATTTCGAAAATACCGACAAAAACATTGGCCCTGTCAACATCTGCTTATCAGTGGACTAAAAATAATAAACCAGTTCTCATTATCGCCCAAGACGAGAGTCAAATTAGTTACAAAATTCCAGCAGGGGATACAACCCAAGAGTCAGGAGAAATAAATGAAAATTTCCGACAATTGGGTAGACTTTGAAGAGTTTAAAAATAAGGCATTTTCATCCTGGATAACTACCATGACAACTTCTTCGCATGAATGGATTCAAGGAAATTGTAATTGCCCATTTTTTTTAAACATGATGTGTAAACATATTATTGGGATAGCCATTAGACTTAAATACGTCAAACCACCACTAGAAGCGCTAAATATAAGTATTCAAGGGAAACGTAAGAGAGGGCGTCCGTCTATGGCAAAAAGCTCTTATTGTGTAGTAGTAATAATACATAGGCTGTGACTTCAGACATTTTTTTTTAGTTTTAAAGGGCTGCTTTTTAAGTTTGTAAATTATTTTTTCATTTTTTATTTTATAGTTTACATTTGCAAATAAATTATACCATGTTGTCCTAATGTTATTTATTTAAAATTCCTTCTTTTAGAGAATAATGCAGGAAATTAAAGAACCGGCTACATGATCTATGAAGTACATCTTTTTCTGTATATTGTATCATTTGCATTTCAATTTCACTCTTATACCTGATCATATTGAATAAAAATACATGTTATAAAGTTGTGTTAAACTTTAGTTATTTTTATGAATCAATATGGAATTTCTTCCTGAACAAAATAACTGATCAAATAGTGTTTTTCTACACATCATATAATTTTTTTACCAGTCAAAGATAAATTTTTATCTGGTAAAAACACGCTGATCAAATTAAATTTTCTACTTAAATATGTTTGTTTCTTATCTTGTCAATTGGACAATCTTACTGATCAAATAAATGTAAGCCTTTATTATATCTAAAAGTATTATCAAGGGTGATGCCAAGGTTTTTCGCTTCAGAAACAAATGCGAGGCTGATTATTTATTGAAGGTTTAAAACTGGTCACTAATTCAATACACTTTCCTTTAGGCCCAAAGAGAAGGTATGCTGACTTAGACGGATTTAAAATTAGCCCATGAGAAAGGGACACGTATTTCGTATAGTGTATTGAGGTCATAATTTAGTTTAAGTAATGCATCGCGGTAATCTTCGGCTGGAAAAGAAATGTACAGTTGAGTATCATTCGCGTACATATGATATTTGCAATACGATAACTTATTTATGATGGAGGCCGTATAGATAGTAAACAGTATAGGCTCTAAGATCGACCCCTGGGGGACACCAGACACTGACTCCTGAAAATTTAATATACCAGACTCTAATTTTGCTGCGTGGCACCGCCCAACTAAGTAATTACTTAAAAGGTCTATGGCTGACTGACCGAAACCAATGTAATGAAGTATTGATAGTAAAAGTTGATGATTGAGCGTGTCGAAGGATTTGCAGTAGTCAAGAAGTACTAGTGCTGTTATTAATCCCGCATCGGATTCTAGTAGGATGTCATCAGTGACTTTCAACAACGCAGTGGTGCAACTGTAACCTTCTCTAAAACCTGATTGGAATTTAGGTAAGATGTTAAAGTATGCCAAGTGCTGTTTTATTTGGTTGTTCATGATTATTTCTAAAATTTTGGAAAGTGTTGGCAGAATACTTATTGGCCTCAGATGACTAAGTTGAGTGGGGTTTTGTTTTTTCGGTAATGGCGTAATCAGTGAGATCTTCCACACGCTGGGAAAGACCCCATCTAGTAAACAACTATTTATTATATTGGTAATGAAGGGCAGTATATAGGGGCAGCATAATTTTATGAGTCTAATATTCAAACCATCATAGCCACTGGAAGTGGATTTGATGTTTTTCAAAATTTTATTGACATCCTCTATATCTACAAGTTTAAAGGTGAAGCCAGAAGAGAAATTACATTTAAAGTTATGTTTGTGGTAGCCTATAAGGTCACTATAGTTTACATTGGGAAGGTATAGAACCAGTAAAATAATCATTTATGTCATTAGTGTTCCCCAAGTCAGAGGGAATCTGACTAACTTTGTTACTCTTATTTGGAATAAGATTCAGGGATCTTAATTAATTCCTTCCATATTTTTTTAGGATCTGTGGTATCTAATTTCCATTGAAAGAAAGCTTTCTTTTCATTTTTTATGGGCACGTTTGCATAATTACGAAGACTTTTGTAATAGTTCCAATCACTTGGGCATGTGTTTTTTTTGAATTTAGCCTTTGTTTTAGTTCTAAGTTTAATTAGAAGTTTAATATTATCCGTTAGCCATGGGGGTGTTTGTTTATTTACTTTTATTGTTCTAAGCCAGGGGTCGGCAGTTTGTCAATTGATAAGAGCCAAATTGTCATGTAGACAGGAAAACGAAGGTACCAGAGAGCCGCATATAAAAAAAAAGTCCAAAATGTTTTATTTTGCATTTTAATTAGAACGGTGTCCATGCATCTCTTTTGATAGCTTTACAATATCTGGCAAATAGCTACTTAGTTTTAATTGAATACATGATTCTAAGTTTTCATCCGTTATGCGGCTTCTGAGTTTATTTTTTATTTGATTCATAGTGGAAAATGTCTGTTTGCATATATATGTAGAGCCGAAGATTGTGAGAATACCAAAAGCTAGTTTTTTTAACGCGTCATATGTGTGAGGCAAACTATTCCATGTATCAAATATTATGGTTTCTACTTTAGGCAGTTGTTTTATAGCTGTCCACTTGTGTTGAGAAATTAAAATAGATTTATCTATTTCGAGTTCTTCCAGGCGGCTGGTCAGATCTTTGAATTTGTTGCTCCACAGGTCCTTGCTTTTTAAATCTATTAACTGCATTTCGAGTGAACCAGCGTCTACGTCGAAAGGGGTTAAGTTGATTTCATTAACATTCATTTTAAGAGGATGTACGATGAAAGCTAGTGTAGCCTTATTTGCTCTGAATTGTTGAAATCGTTCACCAAAATTGTTCTTGATTTTTCGTAATACGCTGCTGAAATATGTCGTATCGAGACAACTGTTTTTTTCTTCGCTATACTGCCTTAAGTTCTTGAAATGAACTAATGCACCTTTCTCTATATCTTCGGTGAAAACTTCTAATTTATTTTCAAAGCACTCTACTTCTTCCAATAATGTATATGCGATGTTTCCTTTCCCTTGCAATACTATATTCAAAGCATTAAGATGTGAAGTAATGTCGACCATAAAATGTAATTTTTGTAGCCAGGTGTCTTCTTCCAATTCTTGATGTTTGATGTTTTTTTCGCGTAGGAACAATTTTATTTCTTCTAAACATGAAGCAAAGCGTTTTAGTACATTACCTCTGGAAAGCCAGCGAACCTTATTGTGCAGAAGTAAATCTAGGTACTCGCTATCCATTTCGGCCAAGAGTACCTTAAATTGGCAATGATAGAGTGGTTTGGCCAAGATGCTGTTAATTATTTTGATAACGAGGTTCATTACCGTAACCATGTCTTCGGGAAATGTTTGGGCGCAAAGCGCTTCTTGATGTATTGCGCAGTGGAACGTAAGAATTTCTTGGTCAATTTTTCTCCTTAAAATTGAAACTGTTCCTTTATTTACGCCTGTCATGCTTTTAGCTCCATCAGTAGCAATGGAAATAATTTTATTTAGGTCAATTCCAGTTTTTTCCATATATGCTTCTATCGCTGTCGCAATATCTTCTCCACGTGTTTGTCCCTTCAGCGGAAGCAGTCCAAGAAGTTCTTCTTTGGGACCTTGTGCCGAGATATATCGCACAAAGAGGGTTACTTGTGCGGTATCACTAAGGTCGCACGACTCATCAGTTGCAATTGATATTGCGGAAACCAGCTTGATATCTTCGACTCGCTGCTCGGTTACATTAGAAGACATTTTTGAAATTCTGTCTTGCACTGTTTTCGCAGATAGGGGTAATTCCTTTATTCTTTTCATGATTGCTTCTTTAATTTTAAAGTCGTAAAAAAGCTCTTCTGATGCTCTCACAAAGCATTCTTTAATGTTATCACCGTCTGTGAATGGTTTTCCTCTTTTAGAAATTTCCAGAGAGACCGCAAAGCTAGCATGATTCACTATATTTGCACTATGTGCCCAGTTGTCAAATACGGAACTTGACTTCTGAATTTGACGCTGAAATTCTGCAACAGCTCTCTTCTGTGCATCACCTGCAGGGTATTTGCTCGCGAATGATTTATGTTTTGTAGAGAAATGTTTCTCCAAGTTTGATTTTTTATTATTTGCCAACTTCTCGTGACAGATTAGACATGTCGGAAGGCCTTGCATATTTGGTAAAAACGCAAATGATTCGGTCCATTCTTTATTAAATTCTCGATTTTCATCACCTATTTTTCGCTTCTTATCAGCTGAAGCCATTTTGTCCATGGGCTGAGTGGTTAAAACTTAAATAAACCACAACCTGAAATGGTCCATAAAATTGTCCTTCATAATTTGATATGTAAGTTTTAAAAGGTTCAAGGAAAGAGGCGAAATTGAAAGAAACACACATGAAAGTTACGTATCGCAAAAACCGGTGTTACGCGGTTGAAACTGTTTTTTTAGCAGGCGAACATGCTCTAAGCTCGGAACCGCTATTTCGTCATCGTGATGTCAGAACTTACATGGAACAGTTAGCTTAAAGTTGGGGAACGCAACACTTCACTTGGCCGATCGCCGACCGTCTCGCCACGCGAGCATGCCTGCGTCGACACGTGAGAGCAAATGCGGAGTCCGGTACTACACCATATGCTGAAATTGGGATTTATATCTGAAGAGCCGCAAACGTCTTTGTAAAGAGCCGCCCCTGCCGACCCCTGTTCTAAGCGAAACTGCCTGTTTGCTGTCTGCCTGAAGCTGCCAAAGTCAACAATCCCTGTTTACTTTGTCGTCAATGTTATTTAAGTAATAAATTTCGGCTAATGGCGAAGAATTAAGTTCATTAGATAGATCATCGAAAGAAAAGTGATTAAAATTACGGTATGTAAGTAATCTGGATGATGGATTTGTTTACGTCGTTTTGAACTTCGACATAGGTTAGATCATGATCCGAGAAATCTATATCTTTTACACTTTATTCTTGTATTAAAATATTGCCGGTAATGATGATTAGACCTATCGTGGTAATTGAGGTAAGCGTGACTCGTGTAGGTTGGGATACAATTTGGTGCATACCTGCAGAGCGTATGATGGAGTTAAGGTAAACTGTTTTGGGATCGTCTGGTTTCATCATATCTATATTGAAGTCACCTAAACAGATGATTTTTCACAAGAAGTAAGTGCGTTATCAATGGACTCTTCCAGATGATCTATGAAGAGTTTAAAAAACCTAACCTATAGCAATATTATTTAACGATATCCATAGTTGCTCAACTGCTGGATCACTATTTAAAATGTTAAATTTGAGATTATTACTCAAATAGAAACACACATCACCACCTCTGTTCGGGCGATCACATCGAGAAACTCTATACCCATGAGAGCCATGTTTCGCTCACTGCAAGGACGTCATATTCGAAACCTATGAGAAGCTGCCTAACACAATTAATTTTGGGTATTAACGATCGCACATTTAAATGTCCAATTTTCATAATAATAATTATCTATCAAAATTAATTAATTACATAAACTTTTTGTTTGTTTTTGTTTTAAACTTATTTTGTTGTGCCGTTGTGTGGCTCCGAATTGATATCTTTTATACATATGGACATATACATACACAAATACATATACATACATATAAACGTACACGAAATACACACACACATACATACACATAAACAAATTAAATCGAGAGTATAATATCTAAAGTCAATAAATAACGCCTAACTAACTAACGCCTATACTAACTATTTGTGCGTTTCAAGACCTAATGCAGGTTATTTTATGTTTCTTATTTTTAACTAAAATAATTATATTAACCTTATCTGTCCACACGTTTTTGCGATCAAAGTTTTCAACGGCTTCCTTTAAAACATTCGAGCGCATTTCAGTTAAGTCCTCTTTAATGGACATTTTAGACCCCTTTAGTTTTTTTTTATTACGGAAAACAAGATCCCGATACTTACAGGACGTAAATTTTATTAGAATTGCCCTTGTTTTATCAATTTTAGGTGCGCCTAAACGATGTCAATTTTCAATTAATTCACCATCCACATCGGTGTTTAGCATCTCCTTGATTACCGCAGCTACAGAAGTCTCTAATATCTCATTCTTGTTTTCTGGGATTCCATGTATTAATAGATTATTTCTTTTAATACGTTGTTCCAGCTTATCGAAATTTAGTTCGGATTGTCGTTTTAATTCCTCGTTCTCCTCGCTGAGTTTATCTATTACTTTTTCAAGACTTGATATCTTCTGCTCGAACCGCTCGAAGGACATTTTTAGTTTGGCAGCGATAAGATCAGACAAAGTCTCCATCACATCGGATTGTTTTAATGCACTAATAATGATTTCATTAATTTCTTCTTTCTGAGACCTTGTAAAACCCATTTTGAAACTGCGTGTGTGTAATATTTTAGTAGCACTGTGTTTTCACAATTTTAAATATATTTGGTGTACTAACTCGAAATAATAAATACTATACCTCTTCTCTAAATTTCGATTTTCAATTTACATGGGTTTAAATGTAGAAAGGTTCGCTTTGCAAGATGAAAATGACAGACTTTTTAGAAGAAAATCTGCTCTATCGAATAGTGTAAAATACATGTTCCGCAGAGTTCAGAAAGTTGGACAGAAAAAATACTTGAAGAATTTCAATACAAATTTCTGAGTGAGTGTGTCAAGGCTATCGGCCACGAAGATTACAAAATGACAATTTCGATTGATAAATGTATTTGCCATCGAGAATTGAAAGATTTTTGAATATATCTGTTGCAGTTTTCAAAATATAGTTATTTGAATGTGTTGCCTTCTATGCCGCGTTGACTTTGTGAGGCGGTGGTTCCCGCCGGATAAAATATTTTGTAAAACTGAGGGATATCATAGAATGACTAATTCTCTACAAGTATGTACAATTTTATTGTTCCCCGTTGTGTGAAACTTACTAAAATTGTTAATAAAACCAAACATGTCAATCACTAATCCAAATATGTTACGGCAGCCGCTGCCAGATAAAATATTTTGCGAAATCGATAGGTGATAATTGATAGATATTGAGGTGTTACACAGATCGATTTTTTCTCTAGAAACGTGTACAATTTTATTGTTTCACA
This sequence comes from Phosphuga atrata, assembly GCA_944588485.1. Taxonomy (NCBI): domain Eukaryota; kingdom Metazoa; phylum Arthropoda; class Insecta; order Coleoptera; family Silphidae; genus Phosphuga; species Phosphuga atrata. The sequence goes on from OX155901.1 coordinate 10,974,061, forward strand.
TGGTGTAGAACCTATTAAAACATTTTTTAATGAAACCAGCAATCAATTTAAATGAGAAACGTGGTCAAAGATTTATATTTTTCACCCAGGATAAATAAAATACATGTTAATTTGTTTGTTAAAAAAAAAAGTTTATTACGAAACTAAATACATTTAAAACTCGGAAATAGAAAAAGAGTATAAATAACCACAAATATTTTGGCACATAATTCCCACTAATATCACATGTTCCAAAATGATTTTCACTGATTTCAAGAAAAAACTTTTCCGTGCGAAACTTGCTTGGGGTTCTCTTCTCAGTCAGAATTGTTCGAAAAGTCTGAGTTTTGTGCGAAAACAAATTTTTCAGCGGTCGCAGTAGATTTCAACTGACTGACGTTTGAGTTGACGTTTGTGTTTGCGTCCCGCCAGTAGCGCCGATGTGTTTTCTTGGTGAATTCTTGGTTCAGAAAATGCGGTAAAAAAATCGAAAATTCGAATCATCGTACGACGGGACTTGCAGGTGAAAGTGCGGAAATGTGTTACCACCAATTGGCATTCTTCGTTGCAGCGTAAATATCGTGGTAAGGAAATTCCAACTCTGACGTACCCGAAATTTGAGGAATTTTGGAAAATTTGCGGCCTCACCGAACCGCAGCTGGCGAAGAAGCGAAATTTACAACCCTTGCAGAATAGAGTTGAAATTTACGAATTGCCGCGGTAAAAGTTGCTAAAGTTGAAAGACGGATGAAATATGACGCTCGAAAACTTTTATTCTAGCGTTTTTTCTTTTATTTAGTAATGTATCAAAAGTAGTCCAGTAGTTCAATTTTGGCCATGTTCCATTTTTGCCAAAAAAAAACGAAATTGAATTTCGATTTGTAGTAGCTCAAGCCACTAGGGGGGGATAATACAGCCAATCCACAAAAATGGGGACAAAGAAAGGGTGGAGAATTACAGTGGGATCATGCTGATGAACTCTTCTTCTTCTTCTTCTTCCTTCTTCTAAATAGGCGAATCGCCTGTTCTTCGTCGATTTTGCCCGGTCCTTTTTTTTTATTGTACGTTGAGGTTGTCGTTCCACCGTTTTCGTGGTCTCCCGGTACTCCTTTTCCCTGACGGCGATTTGTCTCTTGAGATTTTTACAATTCGGTCATCTGACATTCTGCTAATGTGTTCGTTCCATTCGGTTTTTCTTCCCAACACCCAATCGTTGACATTGTTAATATTGCATATTCGTCTAATGTTTTCACTTCTCTCCCGGTCTCTCAATGTTTTGCCGGTTATTTTGCGAATTACTTTCATCTCTGTTGTTTCTAAGATCTGCTTAGTTTTACACGTTTCAGGTCTTGTTTCTGCTGTATATGTTAATATAGGTCTTATAGCTGCCTTATAGATGCGGGTTTTGGTTACTGTTTGTAGGTGTTTGTTTGTCCATATCGTGTCGTTCAGTTGGGCCGCTGTTCTTGCTGCTTTTGACGCCTGGTTTCTGACTTCGTTTTCAATGTCTCCAAAGCTTGATATTTCTATGCCCAAGTACTCAAATTGCATTACTTGCTGGATGATTTCACCGTCTACCACTAACTTACATCTGATTGGTGTTTTTGATGTAGTCATGCATTTTGTTTTTGATGTTGCTATTGTCATTCCTAGCTTTTTTGCCGTGATGTTAAATTGAAATAGTAATCTCTGAAGATCATCTTCATTTTCCGCCACCAGTACCGCGTCATCGACATAACATAATATCTTTACTTGTTGTTTTCCCATTTTATAGCCTTTTAGTTTTCGAACGTCTTTTATGATTACATCCATTACTATGTTGAAAAGTAATGGGCTCAAGGAGTCCCCTTGGCGGATACCATTCTGCACAGGTATTGGTTCCGTGAATTCGTTGTCGATTTTGGCTTGTATGTGGTTATTTGTGTATATGTTCTCAATGGTTTTAATTATGTTGTGTGGTATTTGTCTGTCATGCAGCAGATATATGATGTCTTCAAGACGGATTCTATCGAAGGCTTTCTCCAGATCTATAAAACAGAGGAATGCGGGCTTATTGTATTCGATGGACTTCTCTACTATTTGTCTTATTACAAATGTGGCGTCTGTACATGACCTCCCTGATCGGAATCCTTGTTGTTCGTCCGATACTGTGGTTAGTTCATTTATTTTGTTTGTTATAATCTTCGTTGTTAATTTTAAGGTAGTCGATAGTAGGTTTATTCCTCTGTAGTTTGATGGCATCTTTCGGTCTCCTTTTTTAAATAACAGGATTGAAATGCTAGTTCGCCATTCATCGGGGATCAACTCTTGCGTGAGTATGTTGTTAATTAGAATTTTTAGCTGTTCGACTAGATGTTTTCCGCCATATTTTAGGAGTTCGTTAGTAATGCCGTCTTGTCCTGCGCTTTTTCGGTTTCTTAGCTTTTTAAGTCCTAGTTGGACATCTTCGGTGTTTATCATTGTTTTGTTATTTATGCTGATTCCTGGGATATCTTTAGGCTGGTTAGGTTCGTTTTTTTGGTAAAGAGCTTTTAAGTATTTTACCCATGTATTTTTGCTTATTTGGCTGACTGGTATGAGTTCTCTTGTTTCTTTCTTCTGGGTCCTGATGAATCGCCATGTTTGTTTTTGGAGGCCATAGAAATCGCTTTCCAGTCTTTTTGAGAATGTTTCCCAATAATCGCTTTTTATTTTTCTGACCAGTGAGTTAGTGTCATTTCGGATGTTTTTGTATTTATTGTATGATCTTGCGGTTTGTGTCGAGAGGTAGTTTAGGTAAGCTTCTTTTTTCCTTTGGCATTGTTCCTTTATTTCCTTGCAGAACCATGGGGTCTTGCTTGGTGTTAGTTGTTTTTGTTTTTGTTTTCTAGTTCCAAGTGCTTCGTTTGCCGCTGCTTTAATATTATTACGTAATTTTTCCCAGCCGTTGTTGATGATGATGTTGATGTTGATGAAATGAACTCTTCCTACAAAATGCTCGCCAAGATTCTAGAAGGGCGGTTAAGATAAGAGGCAGAGCAAAAGCAGTTAATACGAGAGGTGCAAGCAGGATTCAGAGAGAGAAGAGGCACAGTCGAACAACTCATAACACTTAGATTTATAATTGATCAGGAAATTAGATCTGGGAGCCTGTTTGCTCTTTTTATCGACCTGAAAGCAGCGTATGATTCCGTAGATAGAGGGAGATTGTATGAATGTTTGGTTAAAAAGGGTATTTCGGAGAGAGTGAGGAGGAATGTGAGGGAGGTGTATAGGGAAACGATGTGTAAGATCAGGGTGAATGAGTGTGTAACGGAATATTTCGAGATAAAAAAGGGCCTGAGGCAGGGATGTCCACTGAGCCCCACACTTTTCAATCTCTATGTGGCTGATTTGGAAAGAGTTTTGGCAGACGGACAAGCTGGAGGAGTGGTGGTAGGGAGAACAAAGGTGTGGAGTTTAGCATACGCTGATGATGTAGTTGTATTTGCCAAGACAGCTGGGGAATTTAGAGAGGTAATTGAAAGGGTGAGAGGGTTTTTTGAAAGGAGAGATTTGAGTGTGAATGTGGGAAAAACTAAATGGGTGCGGTTCAAAAGAGGTGGGAAGTTCAAGAAAGAGAGGTTTGAATGGAGAGGGAGGGAAATCGAGAAGGTGCAAAAGTTTAAGTATCTGGGGTATGTATTTGGAAATGGAGGTAGCAATAGAGAACATGTGGAGTATGTAGCGAAGAAAGCGTGGGTGGCAGCTGGGCGAGTCTGGAATGAATGGAGAAATAAATTCGAAGGAAACTTCAGGGCGGCTGAGACGGTGTGGAAGGTGTGTGCGAGAAGCATTTTATTGTATGGCTCAGAAGTCTGGGGGACGAGAGAGGAAGAGAGGATAGAGAGAGTCCAGTTAAAGTTTTTCAAAAAAATCCTGAAGCTTGATAGGTCGACACCTAGTTACATTGTCCTCCAGGAGGTGAATGCGTGCAACGTGGCAGTCCTGGCTGCAAGAAAGGTCATAAGGTATGAATATAAGGTGAGTGAAATGGGAGATGAAAGGTTAATAAAAGAGGTTTTTAGAATGGTAAATCGAGTGGGAGTATGGAAGGGAGTGACTGGGGTAAGAATAAGAGGAAATTGTATGAAAGAGGTGGTATATCTGGTGAGGGGCTCGAAAAGCTAAAGCAGGAAAGGGCAGGGTGGGCCGAAAGGTTGGTTGAACGTTTGCAAGAAGTGGACCTACAGGAGCGGCAAAGCAAAATAGAAAGTAGTAATTTTCATAAAGGGTACGTAAAGATACAGGTATATGGGCGGTTACCAACCTATTTAAGTGTAAATCAAGAGGACGATGCACAAGTCTTGTTAGCAAGGTATAGGTGTGGATGTGAGGAGCGTGGAAGAAGATACTGGATGAGTGAGGAGCATAGAAAGTGTAGTGTTTGTGGGACAGCAAAGGATACTTGGGAGCATTGGATGGAAGAGTGTACAAGGGGTGAATGGAATGAGGGAGAGAGGCGGGAAGGAAAGAAATGGGAGGAATGTATGAATGATAGCGGAAAGGGTCTGAAACTGCTGAGACGTATAAAAAGATGGAAAGAGCAAACTGGTAACAGAGAAGGTGTATTATAAAGGAAATTCGAGTTTATTTTGTGTTTTGTGATATTTTTGTATTTTTATTTTTAAATTTATATTTTTTTTTTGTATGTGGTCTCTATATGCCAGTAGGTTAATAAATAAATAAAATAGTAGCTCAAGCCTAAAATGAATAAACGGTAGACCTACTTTGACATTAAGACCTCTAACTTGATACTTCTGTAGTATTTATTTTTTTATATGCTTGCATACAGAAAACTTACTTTGAAGTTCATTATCAAGTTAAATATTCCCGTAATATTTTGGCGAGGCTGACATAGGACCGGAACCTACAAATTTCAATGTCGGGGCGGTCCCGACACAGGAGCGCAAAGAGTTAAGTATGGAGTGGTAGGGGTTTGCTGCCGAACATTCAACAAAGGTCCGAGCTCTTCATTGGTAGTTACCAAGTCTCCAATGGCACTTGCCATTGGAGATATATCGCAAGATTCACTTTTATCTTCATTTGTAGGTGCCTGTCGTTCCGTTAATACTGAGAGTGCGAATGCGCTTTCAGGCAAAACATTTGTATAAAAGGGATATAACCCGTAGCTCGTAAGCCACTAGTAATGTGTTCATTTGTACTACATTTTGATCATATCTTTGACAATATCTTATTGAATTCTGGATGAGTTAATATTTGTGAAGGGATTTTATAAAAATGTTGAAGAACTTCTTGGTCCCGATAACTCTCGAAAGGTTTGTAATAGGCTTTATCAAGCGGTTGCAATTCATGGGTCGTATTTGAGGGTAGACAGTGAATCGTGATACCAAGTATATCCGCTTCTTCAGCAATTCTGTAGTCTAAATGACTCTTTGTTCCGTCAAATATAAGAAGGCAGTCTCCCGAGGTCTTATATCTGGCGAAATGCCTTAAGAAGTCAATAAAAGGCAGTGAAGTCATACTTCCTTTCGGAGCCATTCAAACAGTTAAATCTGGAGGCAGATTTAATTCCTGCGCTTCCTTCGCCTTTAAATATAATCACCGGCGGTATGGAATTCCCCAACGCATTTGCACAACCCACGATCGTGACATTTTCGTTCCATGTTCAGGTGCTTGTAAATGAACTCTTTTTGTTCCTTTCTGAGCGATTACTATAGATTGTTAATGTAAATTGGGGGGTAAATGTAAAATACCGTGCAAAAAAGGGTGATGTTTTCCAACGTCGGCAGCTCGACGGAGACGGCTCGGATCGCGAACCTTTAAATACAAAAGTGGCGCGGGAATCCGTTCCGATTCGAACGTGCGCATTTTTGTCCTTGCGCCCAGAGACGGCTAAACTGCAGCGGTTATACTGACCGCACCTTCCAGCAAACGGGAGCTGGTACCAAAATGCTTGTCTCGGCGGGGCCCACGTGCCGCTCAACTTGGAATGTCAAAAACGCGACATCCTGGTGCCCCAAATGAACATTCTAGTTATTCTATGTGCCGATTAACGGTTATAAGTGGGCGTCGCGAAGCGATTCCGCGACGTCTAATTATTGGTGCGAAAAGACAACGGACCATTCTATAATCCACTGAAAAATCCAGAACATTCAACGGGGGCTACAAAAATGTGGACGTTTTACTTTCGTCATTAGTTTCTTGCTATAGGGCGAGTTTGGGCGGACGTCGCGAAGGTTGCAAACGATGCAGCGCAATGCCGCTTGCACTAAAAGATAAAACGTTCAATTCTCTGCGGAAATCGCCCAAAACTGTTACCGCAGAGCTTAAGTTGGCGATTCTGGCCGAGTTTTCCCGGACGTCCAAGAAACGTCGTTTTATGGCGTCGCGATGCCATCTTCAACGGAATCTGGAATAAACTTCCTAAACAAACTAATAAGTTCTATGCCTGATCGAACGGCGCCGGTCCCGTTCCGATCCGCAAATTGGTTCGGGCGTTCTAGGTACCACCGCAAAACGCCTCTGGTATTTTTTTCACTTTTTGCGCATTTTTCTCTTTAAACTGCCGCAGATTCGCAAAAAATCGTTGAAGTTTAAAAAATTCTTACCGCAATAGTTGCGTAGTGTGTTCGTAGGAGACCGAATCCAATCGGCGACCTGGAACCCTTTACATAAGTGTAGGGCGTCCGTGGAGGTGATTGCAAAATCGGCAAAAAAAAGTTGCATTTTCTTGCACGTCGGAGACGTCGCAACCAAAGCACCCGGGAAGAATTTTTGGGATCCGACTAAAAATGCGCCTCGAAGGTTTTCGTGATTTTAGGTTTCGGTCTGGTGCGTCCGAACCTGGGGGAGTTGAGTCGCGAAAATGGCACCGCTCAACAGGGCTTCCGGTTGACAGCAGAAAAATGTACAATCCCATTTGCGCCGCTGCCGCCACTTCCGTCGGGCCGTTTCCGCAAAAACCTCAATTTTTAGGGGGGGTTTTGAACCTCTGAAGGGGCGCGGCAGGACGGAGGACGAAAGCTGGGGATACACAACGTGCAGACGGACATGCGCAGTCAAAGCATAGAAGACGACAAGAAGAAGCGGTTAAAACACCGAAAATCTGCCTCTTCCGGCGGCATAAGAAAGTCGAATTTGACTTTTTCAAAAACCCACGTGGTGCGGACCCCCAGGTGAAATCCGGGAAACGCCAAATCTGGACGTCAGTCGTCTCAAAATTGATCGAAATTTGTGATTCCGTCGTAATCTGGCGATTCAGGCCGAACGCTTCCCCACACGGACCGCCACCACCCACCCCCCCCCCCCCCCTAAAAATGCCTCTTTGCTGACCCAAGTATTTTATCGTTGGGCAGGAATGAAAGAGCTCTTTTAGGTATGTAATTTTGTATCTCCTTTATATTGTTATTTTGTTCATCAACGAGTGATAAAAGAATAACCATACATGAAAGTGAATTTACCTTTTCTTAGATTCTTCGGACCTGGGTCGCTTTTTCTGTATTTTTTTTTTTCAATTAATGCCAGCGAGTATGTACCCTTTACTATCAAAATTGTTAACAAAATCAATAGTAGGTACTTTCTTTATAATCTTTTATAGATTCTATGCATTTTGAATTACATCTGTCAGATGCGATTCGTTTCTCTTGAAAACGGCGCAAGTGCTCTTTTCAAACAGACTTTAGTTTTCAATTGCTTTTTAAGTTGACTTGTGGTGTATACATATCTGCTCTTTTTGCAGGGAATATGTAAAACGCTTTAATTAATAAAATGGCACCAAAAAGTGATATTTCAAAAAAGTGTGACTCGTGCCCTTTACAAAATGACGGGTTCAATTCATGTCGTGTATGTTAGTGAGGAATAAATCTGACTGTTCATCAATATTGTTAGTGTTAAAATCTCCTATTATAATATGGTTCTTAAATGTTCAATTTTTTTTATACATCGGTTCTATAACGCTCTCCGACGTCTTCCGATTTCCATCTTCCTCGGTCCGTCCACAGTCCATCTTCAATGTCCCTATCTTTCAGCTCGCCGTCTATGCCCTCTCGCCAGCTTCCTCTTGGTTTACCCCATCTTCTTCTACCAATAAGTTGCCAGTTCAGCATTTGTTTTGGGATCCTCTGTTCAGGCATTCGTTGCACATGGCCGTACCATATAAGTTGTTTAACCCTAATATCATCTGTGATTGTGTGTGTAATCCCCATTATCTCTCTGATGCGCTCGTTCGTTATTCGTTCCGTTCTCGATCTTCCGGCCGCTCTTCTCCAGAAGTCCATTTCCGTCGCTCTCAGTGTCTGTTCTGCTCTGATTTTCAGGGGCCATATTTCCGAGCTGTATGTTGTGATGCTTTTGAATATGGTGTTGCATATTCTTTTTTTTGTTTTCCATTGTGATATTCTTATCCCATATCACGCCATTCAGTAAGGAGATAGCAGTTCTTCCCATGTTGTTTCTTTCCTTTATTGCTGTGTCCATTGTACCGTCTCGTGAAATAGTTACTCCTAGCTATTTGTATTGTTTGCAATGCTTAATGACCTTTCCGTCTTCCACTTCCATATCCTGCTGTTCCCCCCCTATACACATGTATTTGGTCTTTCTTATATTCATTTCTAATCCCCATTTCCCGTATTCTTCGATGAGTTTGCGTGTCATATAATTGAGATCGTCATAGTTGGTCATCCGCGAAGCATAGCGTGTAAAGTAGCATATTGTCAGTGATGGGTATCCCCATGTTTCTACATTTATTTTTCCATGTTCTTATGGCTGCTTCTAAATATACCTTAAATAATGTTGGTGACAGACAGCAACCCTGTTTCAATCCCTTCGTTACTATGAATCCAGGTGTGACCTTTTTACCGATTTTTATTTTTGTTATGGCTTCGTTGTATAGTGCCTGGACCGCTCTAATTAATCCGATGTTTATGTTGGTTCTCTCTAATATTTCCCAAAGCCTTTCTAATGGAACACTGTCATATGCTTTATGTAGGTCCACAAAAAGTAGATGTACTTAGGGAAAAGAGATGGTCTATCGTAGATCTCACAGCTCTGAAACCTGCCTGTTCTTCTGCTTCCATTGTTTGGTATTCCAGTTCCATTCTGTTCTTTAGTACTTTACCTAATACTCTGCTCAAAGAGCTCGTAACTGATATTCCGCGATAGTTTTCGCATTTCGTTTTTCCCCTTTTTTATGTATGGTTGTCATATATGACATTCGCCATTCCCTTGGTGTTTTTAGTGTGTTTATACAGTTTTGTAATAGTGTTCTGAGTTGATTATATAGTTCTTTTGTACCATACTTTAATAGTTCCCCTCGGATTTCTCCAGGTCCTGCAGCTTTCCTATTTTTTAGTGTTTTGCATGCTTTTACTATTTTTTCATATTCTATTCTTATTGGTGATGTTATGACGTTAATATTCTGGTTGTTTGGGTCTTCCCGGTTCTTGAATTCTTGCCGATGCTCCGTTAGTAGTCCTTTGAAGTATTCTTCAAAATCTTGCAGTTTTATAGTTGTTATAGTATCTTTATTCTTGGTGTTTCTTATGTTTTTTTATTATTTTCCAGCTCTCGGAGCTTCTGCTTCCTCCTAAGTACATATTTACTCTTTGACAGTTTCTTTCCCAGGATTCGTTTTTCTTTCTACATATTTGTTTCCTCACTTTTGCTTGGGCTACTTTGTATTCTTGTTTATATTCGTCTTTTTTTGAACTTAAGTATTTCTGATGTTTTATTCGCTTTTGCACTATGTTGTCTTCGATTTCTTCATCCCACAAATATGGCTTTTCTTTCGTTATTCGTTTATATAGTCCTACCGCTTCAAAAGCCGCTTCGTGGATTGCCTTTTTAATGTATTCATATTGTTGCTCTACAGCGTACAATTCTTTTTGTTCCAATTTATTATCCATTCTATTTTGGTATAAATTTTTTACGCTTTCCTCCTCCAGGAGCGCTATGTTGTATTTTATCTCACTAAGGTTTTCTGTATAGTCATCTTCTTTACTTTGTGGTGTGTCTCTTTTCCTTGTTGGGAATATCATTTGCCCCAGCACTAAGTAGTGGTCGCTACCGCATGTTGTGCCCCTGTAGACTCTTACATCTTGGGTTCTTATTTGTGTTTCTTGTTTTAGCATTATGTAATCGATTATTGATTTGAGGTTTCTTGTTTCTTGTGTCCACGTGTACTTGTGTATTGATTTATGTTGGTAAAATCGGTTTAGTATTTTGAGCTTGTTTTGACTACACAGGTCTATAAGTCTTTCTCCGTCGTTGTTAATTACTCCTTCTCCGTACTGTCCTACTACCTTATCCAACTCTCTTTGTCCTATTCTGCTATTGTAGTCTACGAGGATTATGATCTCACGCGATCATCAGCACTGCATCATCATTGATAGCATATATTCCAATAACAGCGATTCTGTATCCCCTTATACACATGTTTACTTTAATTATTCTCTCACTTGTTGCTTCCCATGTTGTTATATATCTTTTAAGCTTTTTGTGTATCATTATGGATACCCCTTGTTGTGCTCGTTTCGCTTTTGGGACGCCGCTGTAGAAATGGTCATATTTTCCTAAGTTTTCCGATCCTTGTCCCTTCTTCTTCGTCTCGGTAAGTACAGCTATATCTACCTATAGTGTTGCAAGTTCATTTATCACCCCGTTCAGTTTGTTTCCGATAATCACCCCGTTCCAATAATCGTTTTCCGTTTTCGTAAGTTTGTTCGTCTTCATTCATCCATCCTATTCCGAGGCTGGTCGCTTGGTTTTTTAACATTTCATGTTTTTTCCGAGTATCGAGGAGTTAGCCCGATGCCTCAACCCCCATTCTGGAGGGCCATACATTATTGAATAAATGTATAAATTTTGGAGTAGAAAAATTTCAATAATTCACTTTGACGTTTCAAGCCTACATGTTCTATTATTTTCCAAATGTATTTTTAGATTATTTTTTTTTAAGTTTTTGTATAAATTCAAGCTTGGATAATGTTTATACATAATGTTTATACAGACACCTATAAACACCAATAATTTTTGGTACAATATTTGATATTATATGGGCACATGTGAAAAGAAAATTGCACCTACCCACCCTCTCCGTCGTTGTAGTTTGCTCGAGAGAATTCTAAATATAAATGATGACTCTATCTGATTTATTTATGTAGCTACTGTTATATTAACATTGTAGTTTGCGCTTAAACTCCTGACATTAACGTGTCTTTGAGAATTAGCACTTTTAGAGGACTGTATTGTTTTAAGGATTCAGAACAAGATGGTATTCAAATAATTAAAGTCTATAACGACATTTCATGTCGGCACAAAACTTAACTTTATTTGTACATATAATGAGCATTACAATAAGAGCAAATCATAACACATTCTAATGTGAACATAAATGATAGCGATAAAATATTTGAGCGTTGAGACTAACGAGTGGCCGGTGGATTCTATTAATCGCACCGGTCGTACCGAAACATGGACGCATGATGAAGTTTAGCGACAGGTTGTAAGGAAGCCGCCATCCTTGCGACGGGTTGTAAGGCCGAAGGCATTCTTCATGCGACCACGTGGTAAAAATTCCGATCTCCGGTTACGAGTCAAACAAGATCTCGTGATCCAAGAGAAGGGCCGAAGAGTTATAACATTTGAGGTTTGCTGCGGGTTGTAAGGCCGCAGCCACTGAAAACGTTTAAAAACTTACATTATGAGTTCGCAACAGCACCGAACTTTAACCATCTAGTGAGTTCTAACCTCGGGATGGTTAGGCGTTTGAGTGGTGCAAGCACTTTAGTTTTGGAGCACAGTAGAGATAATTTCGTTCCAGTGGACGGCGAGCTTACGGTAACGTAAACAACCGCAGACATGGCAAATTGGGATGCATCAGAGAAACCATGAATTTCTAACGTGGAGTTACTCCAAGTGTGAATCCATCGTGGTAGAGAGAGCCTGGCCAGGCATGCTAGGTCTTCTCTGAGCATGAGCCATCTAGTTGAAACTTGAGACGGCAACGGATCATCCCAGTTGAGCTTGAGCAGCCAGAGTTCTTGCAGTAATATTTTTGCTCGAACTGTGACTGGTGAGACAAAACCCAGTGGATCAAATATGCGCGCCACTTCGTAAAGAATGAGACGTTTGGTGAGGCTTCCTTTGATCGGTGGAGATTTGAGTGAAACCATGAACTTATCCTCGTGCGGAAACCAATTTATTCCGAGTAATTTGGTTTCGCAATCGTCAAGTGAGATGACTGTGGCTGAGTTGCTTGCCGGTGAGACTGCCGTGAGGAGGTCCTCTTGATTGGAGTACCACTTGGCTAATGGGAATCCGCCCGCATCACAGAGCTGTTTCAGTTGTTGAGCAGTTTCGACTAGCAATGGGAGTGAGTCTGCTCCTACGAAGATATCATCTACGTATCTGCCACGCAGTAGAGGTGGCAATGCCAACGGAAAACGATGTCCTTCGTCTTCTACCAACTGCAGTAGAGTTCGGACGGCAAGGAATGGAGCAGCTTTCGTCCCGTAAGTTACAGTAGTGAGCTGGTAAGGGACTGGGTTTAGTTGATCGTCGAGCCATAATATTCTTTGCAGGTCCCAGTCATCTTTGTGAACCTTAATTTGTTGAAACATCTTTGTGATGTCGCTCGCAAAAATATATCTGTGAAGGCGGATCCAAATGAGGACGTCGGGAATGTTGAGCTGATGCTTGGCGCTTGTGTGCATGAGGTCGTTCACTGAGTATCCAGAGGTGGTGAGGCTGGAGCCATTGAAAACTACGCGTAGCTTGGTTGACGAGCTGTCAGGTTTTAGAACCCCATGGTGCGGTAAATAGAAATGTGCTGTGTTGACAGAGTTGGTCATGTCAACCTTTACCATGTGTTTAAGTTCTTCATACTCCTGCATGGACCGGTGATATTGGTTCCGGAAATCTTCATTCTGCACGTGTTTTCTGATCGTTTGCTTCAAACAACGTTGGGCTGTTAAATATAAATCCCGCAGGTGTGTACGGGGCAATTTCAATGGGATACGAACAATGTATCGTCCATTTTAGTCTCTTGAGTGAGTTGTCTTGAAGTGGGTTTCACATTCATCTTCTTCCGGAGTGAGCTGATTGACCAGATCCATTGGCAATTCTTCCTGAACCCAAAACTTAATTGGACTGGTCCTAGAACGAGCCAACCAAAGAATGATAGTTGGGCAATCGGCATTGTAGATGGACCTTTGATGATGTTTGATTTAATGATCTGTCCGTAATAATCGGCTCCAATGATGATGTCGATCGGCCTGGGTGTAAGAAAATCTGGGTGAGCCAACTTTAGTGGCTGTAAATATTTCCAATGGGGCAGTGTGATCCGGAAGGATGGTAGAACCGAAGAGACTGTGAAAAACCGAATGTGAGCTTGAACGTTGATTGAATGAGAGGTGTGTATTGATCGCAGGGAGAACTGGGTGACGCCGGATGTTTGTGTTGATTGTATTCCACCGATGCCAATGATTGGAATAGTGGATCGCCATCGCTCGAGGCGGAGCTGACGAATGAGGTGTCCGGAGATGAAGGTTAGATCTGACCCTGGGTCAACTAGTAATCGGACCTGCTGAGATATTGGTTGAGGTTCGATGTGGGCGATGGCTGTGGCAAGCAAGGTTGAGTGGGACGAAGTGAGCTGAACAGATGAGTGGACGAATGCACCGACGTCTTAACGGGTGTTGCATGATGATCGGGGCTGTTGGGCTGTGCTGGAAGACGGCTCTCCGGCTAGGCGGGCTACAGATGCTGCTTCATGCAGCATCGTGTGATGTTTAGCAACACACTGCTTGCATCTCTGCTTCGAACGACACATTCGAGCATTGTGTCTCCCCAAACAATGAAGCAGAGTCGCTTCTCCACCGTGAATCTTCTTCTTTCGCTTGACGTCATGCCGCGAAAACGCGTGCACATCACTATAAAGTGAGTGGAGATCATCGCAGAGATCGCACGGATAGTCAGTCCCCGGGATGTAAGGTTGCAGTAGATGATGGGGTACCTGCGGGGACGCGGAGGCCTGATGAGCTGTCTTCCTTTATTGAGATTCAGACGAGCCGACCGATGAAGGGCACGCGAACTCTACTCTCTCCAGAGCACGTGGGCGTGCTGTGAGAAAGGTTTCCATGTGGGTAAAGGTCGGGTAGTCTTGTCAGGATCCGAGGGAGGTTTCCCAAGCTTCCCTCGATAAGCGGTCCATATTTCTTGAGAGGTGGTGAACCGGAATATGCTCTCCCAAATTCTGATTCACGCCCAGTGTGCGCAAAGCTGTGTTAGCCTCGGACACGGTGGATACTAGCTTGTTGTGCGCGGCGGTATTCTTGCTGGTAAGCGGGCTGATGTTACAGATGGGACTGGATGTGGAGTCTTTTATTCTCATATCGGGTCGAGACCCTGCCCCAGGATGGCTCAAGAGAGACTCCAGTGAGCGGTAAATTGCCGATGAGTAATGCCGGGGCTCCTTCAAGGCAGCCTCGTAGATAGTGGAGTCGTTCTACGTCAGACAGGGACGAGTTGTCTAAGATGAGGCTGAGAAACATCTCGGCTGGCCACTGGGAGTATTCTCTGGCGAACTTCGGCAATTTGATGTTGGGGAGGCACGTCTTGGGATGAGCCTCCTCTAGATTGTTGGACGACGTCCATTTTTGTCGATGGGAAAGCTCACATCTGAGCTTAGCCGCTGCCCTCCTAAAACCAGAATAATCCCGGCACGTCTTACGCATCACGGAGGATGAGAAATACTCATGATCCATAAGGCGTGCTGGCCAGGTGGCTTCAAAGTAAGCGTGTTCGCTGAGGAACACCATGTGCATCTCCCCCACGTGAGAGATTAAGTCGTTGAGCTCATCCAACGAATAGTTGCGGGCATCGACGGGAAGGTTCGTCATAACTTCTTCCATCAGGGTGCTCCGTACCATCTGGGAACGGACCTTGAGGACGAGGGAGGACGGGAGAATGAACATCGCACACCGATTATCGTCCGCGTGTTGAGATAAAACTTGAGGAATGTCACAAAAAAAGTTTTAACACTTACACAAAACTCGTTATAAAGATCTATTGTTCTGAATCCGGTTCGAAGGACCAAATGTTTGAGAATTAGCACTTTTAGAGGACTGTATTGTTTTAAGGATCCAGAACAAGATGGTATTCAAATAATTAAAGTCTATAACGACATTTCATGTCGGCACAAAACTTAACTTTATTTGTACATATAATGAGCATTACAATAAGAGCAAATCATAACACATTCTAATGTGAACATAAATGATAGCGATAAAATATTTGAGCGTTGAGACTAACGAGTGGCCGGTGGATTCTATTAATCGCACCGGTCGTACCGAAACATGGACGCATGATGAAGTTTAGCGACGGGTTGTAAGGAAGCCGCCATCCTTGCGACGGGTTGTAAGGCCGAAGGCATTCTTCATGCGACCACGTGGTAAAAATTCCGATCTCCGGTCACGAGTCAAACAAGATCTCGTGATCCAAGAGAAGGGCCGAAGAGTTATAACATTTGAGGTTTGCTGCGGGTTGTAAGGCCGCAGCCACTGAAAACGTTTAAAAACTTACATTATGAGTTCGCAACAGCACCGAACTTTTACTGGTCTTAAAACCTTACGACGGTTGCACCAAGAGAGAGTCCGGATGTTTCGCAGACCCGGGTTGAGGTGTACATGCGCGCTAGGGGCGGTTTCTTGCTGAAGCGCTTAATTTGCTGATCTAGAGATGCCGCCACTCAATTTCCGACATTTCCGCCCGCCATCAGCAAAGGTTGCTGATGCGTAGACTCTTCTTGGGTTGGTTGAGGGGGCGGTAATGGTGCGAGCTTGACGAGTGGTCTGGTCAGGGTAGTGGTAGCGGTCTTGAGAGTAGCTACCCTGGCGAGTCCATCTTTACCTATATGAAGTTCTAGGATCCGGGCTAGTGGCCACTTGCAAGGCGGTAGTCGCTCATGGGTTAGAAGAACAAGTGAACCGACCTTGAGTTGATTGGATGCGTGATGCCACTTTTAGATGGACTGTCGTCGTTGTAAATAATGGGCCGACCATTGGGCCCAGAAGTTCTGAACATGGTGTTGAATGAGCTTCCAGTGTGAGAGCTGAGAAGATGATAGTGCCAGCAATGAGGGTTCTGGCAATGTAGTGAGTGCACTTCAAATGACGAAATGACCTGGAGTGAGGTTTTGAGGAGACATCTTGAGGGTCATCAGAGAGAGGTTCTAAGGGTCGAGAGTTGAGGATAGCTTCATTCTGAGAAAGTAAAGTAGTTAGTTCCTCGAAAATAAGCAAACTATTACCAACAGTTCTGTTAAGATGGAATTTCGTCGATTTGACAACTGCTTCCCATTTGAGGCTCATGAGCGGCGCCGCTGGTGGATTGAATTTCCATTGGCTGTTGACGCGTGACAGGACAGAGGCGATGGTCCTGTGTTCTTTAGAGCTCTGGTTGAACATCCGGCGGAGTGCAGAGTCGGCACCGACTTCGTCGGTGCCACAATCTGAGTAAAGAGTATGAGCTATCCCTCGTCGAGCTGTGAAGCGCCTGTAGGCGGCGATGAACCCATCAGTTGAGTAGTCGCTGACTGTCTCTAGATGTACTGCCGAAGTTGAGAAGCACACGAAGACAGATCCATCCCTTATAGGTCTTTGAGCCCCTACCTTTCCAAATTTTAATCGTGATTGGTCCGACGTAGTCTACACCAGTGTGTAGGAAAGGGCGTGAAGGTGTAACTCGAGAAAGAAGTAGTTGGCCCATCAATTGACGTGCACGGATCCCCCTCTCTCGAGCACACACTACACACCGCAAGATGTGGGTTTTAACGGGAGCTCTTCCACTTAAAATCCAATAGGATTGTCGAAGGTAAGCCAGGGTGAGCTAAGTTCCTCCATGAAGGGTGCTGCGATGAGCGTGGCCAATGAGCAATAGGGAGAATCGTGCGTGACGTGGAAGGATGGCTGGAGGTCTTCCCTCCTGATTTAGAGATGACTGATTGAGACGTCCTCCGACTCGAATAATACCAAATGCATCAATGAAAGCAGTTAGTCTGGTGAAGAGATGACTGCGGAGCAAGATGGAACCTGTATTGAGCTGCTTGATCTCAGATGAGAAATACGCTGCTTGGGTGGCATTGATCCAAAGGTGTTTCGCCTTTTGCATGTCATCGGGTGGTATGACACAAACTGGCGAGTCGAGCCCTTTTTGTAATTTATGAGTAAATCTAGAACAAACTGCGGTTAGGCGAAATAGTTTATGAAGAGAGTATACCTGGTGAATGAGGTTCCAGTGATAGTCAGCGTATGGTGCAGCTACGATCAGTAAAATGCCTGGTCGAACTTCGTTCGCACAATGTTCGTCTGAGATCGGAGGTTGAAATGGCCATGAGTCCATCGATTGGGTTACCCATGGTGGTCCCGTCCACCAAAGCGTGTGATCTTAAAGATGAGTCGTCGATACTCCTCGAGAGGCGCAGTCAGCTGGATTGCTAATACCTGGAACATGTCTCCATTGGGCAGTTGGCGTCAGTTCTTGAATTTGAGAAACCCTGTTCCTGATATAGTCCTTCCAGTGCGACGGATGAGACTTGATCCACATCAGGGTAACTAGAGAATCCGTCCACAAATGGACTGCCCTTGTGTCCTTTCTTAACGTGGCTTGGACATACCTGATGAGTTTCGAGAGAAGCAGCGCTGCTGTGAGTTCTAACCTCGGGATGGTTAGGCGTTTGAGTGGTGCAAGCACTTTAGTTTTGGAGCACAGTAGAGATAATTTCGTTCCAGTGGACGGCGAGCTTACGGTAACGCAAACAACCGCAGACATGGCAAATTGGGATGCATCAGAGAAACCATGAATTTCTAACGTGGAGTTACTCCAAGTGTGAATCCATCGTGGTAGAGAGAGCCTGGCCAGGCATGCTAGGTCTTCTCTGAGCATGAGCCATCTAGTTGAAACTTGAGACGGCAACGGATCATCCCAGTTGAGCTTGAGCAGCCAGAGTTCTTGCAGTAATATTTTTGCTCGAACTGTGACTGGTGAGACAAAACCCAGTGGATCAAATATTCGCGCCACTTCGTAAAGAATGAGACGTTTGGTGAAGCTTCCTTTGATCGGTGGAGATTTGAGTGAAAACATGAACTTATCCTTGTGCGGAAACCAATTTATTCCGAGTAATTTGGTTTCGCAATCGTCAAGTGAGATGACAGTGGCTGAGTTGCTTGCCGGTGAGACTGCCGTGAGGAGGTCCTCTTAATTGGAGTACCACTTGGCTAATGGGAATCCGCCCGCATCACAGAGCTGTTTCAGTTGTTGAGCAGTTTCGACTAGCAATGGGAGTGAGTCTGCTCCTACGAAGATATCATCTACGTATCTGCCACGCAGTAGAGGTGGCAATGCCAACGGAAAACGATGTCCTTCGTCTTCTACCAACTGCAGTAGAGTTCGGACGGCAAGGAATGGAGCCGCTTTCGTCCCGTAAGTTACAGTAGTGAGCTGGTAAGGGACTGGGTTTAGTTGATCGTCGAGCCATAATATTCTTTGCAGATCCCAGTCATCTTTGTGAACCTTAATTTGTCGAAACATCTTTGTGATGTCGCTCGCAAAAATATATCTGTGAAGGCGGATCCAAATGAGGACGTCGGGAATGTTGAGCTGATGCTTGGCGCTTGTGTGCATGAGGTCGTTCACTGAGTATCCAGAGGTGGTGAGGCTGGAGCCATTGAAATCTACGCGTAGCTTGGTTGACGAGCTGTCAGGTTTTAGAACCCCATGGTGCGGTAAATAGAAATGTGCAGTGTTGACAGAGTTAAGTTCTTCATACTCCTGCATGAACCGGTGATATTGGTTCTGGAAATCTTCATTCTGAACGTGTCGTCTGATCGTTTGCTTCAAACAACGTTGGGCTGTTAAATATGAATCCCACAGGTGTGTACGGGGCAATTTCAATGGGATGCGAACAATGTATCTTCCAGTTGAGTCTCTTGAGTGAGTTGTCTTGAAGTGGGTTTCACATTTATCTTCTTCCGGAGTGAGCTGATTGACCAGATCCATTGGCAATTCTTCCTGAACCCAAAACTTGGTAAGAAGTTCCGGCAGAAAATCATTGTCACGGGAAACTGTAGCGGCGTGTACAGGACATGCATTTTCTTTATTTAATTAGACTGGTCCCAGAAGGAGCCAACCAAAGAATGATAGTTGGGCAATCGGCATTGTAGATGGATCTTTGATGATGTTTGGTTTTATGATCTGTCCGTAATAATCGGCTCCAAAGATGATGTCGATCGGCTTGGGTGTAAGAAAATCTGGGTCAGCCAACTTGAGTGGCTGTAAATGTGGCCAATGGGGCATTGTGATCCGGAAGGATGGTAGAACCGTAGAGACTGTTTTCAGAATGTGAGCTTGAACGTTCATTGAATGAGAGGTGTGTATTGATCGCAGGGAGAAGTGGAGCGGAAGTGGATTGGAATAGTGGAGCGGCATCGCTCGAGACGGAGCTGACGGATGAGGTGTCCGGAGATGAAGGCTAGTTCTGACCCTGGGTCAACTAGTAATCGAACCTGCTGATATGTTGGTTGAGGTTCGATGGGGGCGATGGCTGTGGCAAGCAAGGTTGAGTGGAATGAAGTGAGCTGAACAGATGAGTGGACGAATGCACCGTCATCTTAACGGGTGTTGGATGATGAGCGGGGCTGTTGGGCTGTGCTGGAAGACGGTTCTCCGGCTAGGCAGGCTACAGATGCTGCTTCATGCAGCATCGTGTGATGTTTAGCAACACACTGCTTGCATCTCTGCTTCGAACGACACATTCGAGAATTGTGTCTCCCCAAACAATGAAACAGAGACGCTTCTCCACCTCAAATCTTCTTCTTTAGCTTGACTTCATCGCGCGAAAACGCGGGCGCATCACTATAAAGTGAGTGGCATCGCAGAGATCGCACGGATAGTCAGTCCCCGGGATGTTAGGTTGCAGTAAATGATGGGGTACCTGCGGTGGCGCCTGATGAGCTGTCTTCCTTTGTTGAGATTCAGACGAGCCGACCGAAGACGGGCACGCGGACTCTACTCTCTCCAGAGCTCGTGCGCGTGTTGTGAGAAAGGTTTCCATGTGGCTAAAGGTCGGGTAGTCTTGGCAGGATCCGAGCGAGGTTTACCAAGCTTCCCTCGATGAGCGGTCCATATTTCTTGAGAGATGGTGAACCAGAATATGCTCCCCCAAATTCTGATTCACGCTCAGGGTGCGCAAAGCTGTGTTGGCCTCGGACACGGTGGATACTAGTTTGTTGAGCGCGACGGCATTCTTGCTGGTGAGCGGGCTGATGTTAAAGATGGGACTGGATGTGGAGTCTTTTATTCTCATATCGGGTCGAGAGCCTGCCCCAGGATGGCTCAAGAGAGACTCCAGTGAGTGGTAAATTGCCGATGAGTAATGCCGGGGCTCCTTCAAGGCAGCCTCGTAGATAGTGGAGTCGTTCTACGCCTGACAGGGTCGAGTTGTCTAAGATGAGGCTGCGAAACATCTCGGAGAAGGCTGGCCACTGGGAGTATTCTCCGGCGAACTTCAGCAATTTGATGTTGGGGAGGCAAGCCTTGGGATGAGCCTCCTCTAGATTGTTGCACGATGTCCGTTCTTATCGATGGGAAAGCTCACTTCTGAGCTTAGCCGCTGCCCTCCTGAAAGCAGAATAATCCCGGCACGTCTTACGCATCACAGAGGATGAGAAATACTCGTGATCCATAAGGCGCGCCGGCCAGGTGGCTTCAAAGTAAGCGTGTTCGCTGAGGAACACCTTGTGCATCTCCCCCACGTGAGAGATTAAGTCGTTGAGCTCATCCAACGAATAGTTGCGGGCATCGACGGGATTGTTCGTCATAGCTTCTTCCATCAGGGAACGGACCTTGAGGACGAGCTCGGAGGACAACCTAGGTGGAGAGTTGCTCCTGGATGATGTCCTAGTGGGAACCTCTCGCGTGGTGATGTCCTCGATGAATGGACATCCTTCGAATTCTTAGATGCTGTCATGATGACAGATGCTACAGGGAGATGAACGTTGAGCGGACTGGAGATGGCAGTTGAGCGGACTGAAGATGTCGGTTGAGCAGATAACTGATGATGGATGCGAAGATGGCAGATTATAGATGAGTAGCCGGTATATTGTTCAATAACAGTAGCAGGTAACTTAAGAAAATAAATTCAAGTTAAATACGTTAGAGAACAGCTAGTCAACACTCAAAACGTCAAACGTGACGATAGCACCTGACGCGCCGCGAACGTCACACTAGTGGGGTCGTGACGTCAGACGCGGAGAGGGAAACTAGACGCGCACATGTAGCTTGCGCGCGCGTGATGTCGTACTTGCCGTCCGGCGCGGAGGGGAGAATGAACATCGCACACCGATTATCGTCCGCGTGTTGAGATAAACGTTGAGACGAAGGAATGTCACAAAAAAAGTTTTTAACACACACAAAACTCGTTATAAACATCTATTGTTCTGAATCCGGTTCGAAGGACCAAATGTTTGAGAATTAGCACTTTTAGAGGACTGTATTGTGTTAAGGATTCAGAACAAGATGGTATTCAAATAATTAAAGTCTTAAACGATATTTCATGACGGCACAAACATTATGAGTTCGCAACAGCACCGAACTATTACTGGTCTTTACCTTACGACGCGTCGACGGTTGAAATAAGAGAGATAGTCCGGATCTTCCGCAGATCCGGGTTGAGGTGTACATTAGGGTGGAGCATGGATGTATGCAAAAATATTTTTCTACAGATTTAAAGTTGTAATACGGGGGGATTGGTGCATTATATTAAAGTCAAAATAAATATAATTTTTGAATCAATTTGATCAATATCTTCTGCCTCCGCACTGACCTCAAAAAATGTAATTTAATGATAAAAGTCTAGTACAGTTTTGGCCAAATAATAAGCTTAATTTAATGATATATGGGTGCTAAATGATACACAATATATAATTCAGATATATATTCATCACCTTTAATCAAAAATACAACATTTTTTTTATAAAAATATTTTATAAAAAAACCAATTAATTTGCTCGAAAATCTCGTTTTGTCTCAAATTTAGGCATTACGTTCCTATTGCACCTAATCGTGACTTTTTTGTGGTTTGAGAAGTAGCAGCTACCGTCGTCAATTTTACAACCCGTTCAACAGCTTGAGTATGGCATGGAAGCCTTAAAAACAACACTTCACCCTCACCACCTGACGATAGACTGAATTTCTTGGTCAGGCAAGTTTTTTATAATCGGTGGTTCACTTAATATTTCTTAATGTTTTTCTTGAATTTTCATGTCTTGAAAATCTATATGTTGAAGCATTGAAATTTATAGGCGGTACTTCAAACATTCTAGGTGTTGAAGTTTGAGGCATCCTGCGTGCCTTTAATATGCGCCGGGCTGCCACTTCTCGAATGTGCTTTCTGTCATCAGTTATCATTGCAAGGAGTATGCTCTCGGGATGTGCAAAATAGCTATTGCGTTGAATCACAAGATCAATAACTTTTTTTAGATCCTCTGACAGGTACCTGGAGGCCTTAATTATGTTAAAAAGGTGTTGTGAGCCATCCTTGCATGATGGTTTATTTTTAATGTAGAACTAAGATGTTCTTTTAACTTTTGACAACAAATGTAGCCAAAGTTCTCAAGTTTAAAACGTAGTATTCGGTTGGCACGTGTGAACCTACAATCATGTGACTTGTTACCTAGAGACTTTTTTGCAAAATCTTCCGGAAAATCACTTGAAAGTAACTTGTGCAGGTACTGTTGATCTTTACTTAAATCTTGAGCCATGTCTAGAAGCAATTCTCCTTCAATGCTGAAATTTTTGAACAGGCAATTGTTCACAAGTCTCGAGTGCTTTCCCCAATGTCACAGTGTAAGACTTAGGTCCGGAAGTACCCCCGTCAAGATGAAAAACAAGTGTCTTAAAGGAAGTTCGTTCATATGGAGTAAACAAATAATCCACTGGAGTGGTTTGTGTAGCCTTTTTTTAAAGCAGTCTTATAACACCACCATACCTGCCAGTATTTACATTGGTACCATCACAATCGATTGCCATAAGATGATGTTGAGGAATTCCTACATGTGATAGAAACCTTGTAATCGCAGTTTCTAATCCTTTGAAGCTGAACCAACGTTAAGTACTACGTACCCCAAGGAAATAGATCCTGGCTCTTGAATTAGTGAGATGTGCTCCTCAACTTTCATAGTCCTGTAGCATTTACCACCTTGTGTAATAATCTTCAAAGTTTTGTCTTTTCTCCCATCAAAATATAAAGCAGACTGTTTTGGGATTGCGATCTCCTTCATTAACTTTTGTCTAGTTTTAGTTCTCTCTCTTCGTACTTTATGTCTGTACCTCGATATCAGACTTAATGTAGAATAAATTAGACGACTGCTGCTGTTCTATCTGATAGTCCGTATCACTCGCAGGTCTTCGATACCGGAGGAAAATCTTTTTTTTCGGAATGCCTCTGTTTATGGTGTTAGTGGAATTATCTGAACGACTTTTCTTACGACTTTCAGACGCTGACTATACCGGAGAAGTACTAACTTCTATAAGAGATAACGAAGTATTTAAGACTTTAATTGGGCAGTTTTCTCGTTCCAGTCTCCTCTTTTGAATCTCTTACAACTTCTTCGTAACTTCTTCTATGATCAATTAAAAAAGTACGTTCTTGTTTGGGAACCTTTTTATTCTTGCGACAGATATATTGAGGGAAATCTTTACACTTGCATTCTGCAATATTAAAAAGTACTACTTTGTCGAAAACTGTTGATAGACGCCTTTTGACAGACACTTTTTCAGACACAGACATAGAGTAGGTTTTCTTGCATTTTAAATGATATGCTTTTAACATTTGTACTACCTTTGTTCGTGTTACTATCGGAATAGATACAGTTTGCCATATATTTTCAATTCTGGTTGTCACTATATCTGCTATTTCTGAAAATGTAGGCTCTTTTGCAGTTTCCAATTGCAACTTAATGTCTTTTTTTTTTCAAAAATGCAATGACGTTGCGGAGGCTATTACTATAAATCAAATGAAATAATATTTTGCATGGATTAATTTGAGTCTAAAAGGCACCGATTTTTCACTATTAGATCACTCACAACCCAAAAAAAATATTTCGCTGCACCCTAGTGTACATGCGCGCTAGGGGCGGTTTTTTGCTGAAGCGCTTAATTTGCTGATCTAGAGATGCCGCCACTCAATTTCCAACAACGTGTAAGAAAAGTAAAGCAGAATCTTTCAAAAAATAGCTTTAAATTAGGTTTTTTAAATTATCTGGTAGTTTTAAATCTTTTCTTTTAACTTTTGCTAGTTTTAAAAAATATTTTTTTATGCAGGAATTTTTAGGCTAGGTTTCAGGTTTATATATTTCTTCTGAGTCGTCTATGGACACTGAAACCTTAAAGGATGAATATTCATCTGGAAGTTTTGCCTGGAGTTTTTTACATCTCACAATATTGAATCATTTATATTGTAGGTATTTTATTTTGTGTTGGATCTAAGCGTAATACGTCCACCTGATCAAATCTTGTTATGGCCTTGATAAGCGTGTTCTGGGATTTGTCCCTACGATAACATTGGAGCGCCTTTTCGGCCTTGTCTGTTCATTAGGATATTCCCAGGTTCCTTCATTTATGGAACCATTCCCAAATTTGCTCTCGATTTTTTGCGATTTGTTGATGCTTTTTGCAGGAGGTGACAGGTACATGTGACAGGACTATTACAGTCTATTAGAGCATTATTAATTGAAATGAATAAATGGGAGCAAAAATTAAGGACAATGAAAATGAAAAACCAATTAAAGGTAGGACTGCTCTATTACGTTTAGATGTTTTTACGGCTTTTGAGGTTTTTCTTGGTTTGCTGAATAGGTTTTTGTCTTTAATCACAGACTTCATTGACGAGGTTTCCTTCCTCCAGGGCTATTAATTGAACACTAATATTCGTTATAACATCATATAGATTGTTCATTTGAATATAGAGAGGTTCTACTTCCTTTCTAATGGCGCTGAAAATGAACTCCTTTAGATCAGAGGAATATGTCGATATGTCTTTTCTTTTTTGACCACTGTTTTTGTCCGTTTCGACTCTAGATCTCAGATTACGTTGCATTTGGTTGATGATTTTATAGATGAGTAGGTTTATTACTATTTATTGATACGGTTTAGTAATACTAAACCTACCGACATTTCATATATACCTAATCCTACAATGAGCGGTGAAATGACCGCTTTAAGATAAAGTATGTATCTTAATATAGAAAGAGTGGATTAGAAGAAAGAAAGAGTCCTAATATAGATTTTAGTCAATTGGATAGTAAACAAGACATTTTCTCCTGCTACTATAAAAACCCACTCCTCGCTTTTCTATTTAGAAAGTTTTATTTACCTTATTATGTATTTTCAGCACATTTTTTACAATTTTCAGCATTTTGTATTGCACATTTTCTACCTACGTATTTTTTACATTTTACCCAAATTTTGTTAGTCTTATTGACTTTACAATATCTTATTTGACAAGATTTCCGTACAGAAGAATGTGTAGCAATGTTTATTATTGTTTTTGATGAACGTTCTTTGCTTAGCTGTCTCTCCTTCTGATATTCGGTCCCGAGCTCTTCTGCCAAGTGAAATAAAAATTCTTGTCTCGATATTTCTTCACCCGCCGTTTCCGTATATAAAATCCAAGCATTTATCCCGGCTAAATCTAATATATTGAAAAATACATGTAAAGGCCATCTTTGAGATTTAGATTTTACACTATATTTTCTGACCATTTGATCGATTACAGCTACACCGAATTTTGTGCATTTATAAAATTGAATTGTCTCCGTTATAAGAGTGTCACTTTTTTCAATTTCAACAGATGCATTGAACTAAGTATCAATACTTTTTTATTGAGTGCAGCATTATACATTGAAGGAATAAAATCATTCGATTTGTATAATATTGTTGAGAAGCGTGTCATACCATCCTTTACCTGTCTCGCTAATTTTGGTAGCTCTCTTTTATTTGTACGTATAGTTCCAACAAGCGTGTTTTTTGCGTGTTTTTGTTTAATCGCTAATGACGCGCTTGTAAAAAAATTCTCAGTTCTTATATTTCTCCCATGGTCCGTATATGGTTCTGCTAATTTCAAACTTGCGAACTCCCCAAGTGAAACCGTTGATTCTCTCTTTTCATCTTTTTCCAAATATGGAACGCCGTTTATTATATAGTTACTACTTACATCAGAAGCTAACCAGAATTTTATGTAAAATTTGTCCGCTTTGTTGCGCATGTATTGAGTAAATCTACAACGTGCTTTTGTAGGAAACAAGTGTTCATCTAAAGTAAGATATGCTCCTGGTTTATAACAATTTTGACTGTTTTCGATAAATTTGTACCAAACTTCAGAGATCAAAGCAATCTTATCGTTTTGTAAGCGTTGGCTTCGTTGACATAAATAGGCTACATCCATATTTTTAGCCTCATAAGCGTCGCGTGCATATAGAAGTCCAATAAATGCATACAATTTTGCATTAGATACATTCTATTTCGGTTTCAACACTCGAAATGCCTCTCAACACTCGAAAAATTTCATATTTTTTCTTACACGTTCAATCATGTCATGATCAATAATCAAGGGAAATGCTGACTCAACTCTGCCCTTTATAATATTTCATTTAGCGTATCGGTCCTGATATTTCCTTGTAATCGTAACACAGTGCTTAATTCCTAACACAGTGCCATCGCTGCCAGCAATGGGGTCATGCGACCGCCAATTGTTATTCCGATCCAGTTTGCATGATATGCGCTGAGGGGCATTTCTCACATGCTTGCCAAAAACCCCGCGATGAACCTGCAAATTGTGCCAACTGCAAAGGAGCGCACACATCCAATTCCACAGTATGCCCTGGATATGGCAAACGATTGGAATGCATAAATAAGAAAAAAAAATCTACGTCAACAGAGAGGCATACTGTGAAATATGTGGACGCTTCGGCACCGAAAACTAATGTTTGGCAACGGCAAAACCCAAATGAAACGCAAACTGGATCGGAAGAATGGCCAGCCATACATTCAAAATTAAAAGAAAAATCTGGATCTCAACCGATGGTAGACCGTGTACCTCAAAAAGAAAGAAATACAACCCAGCATTTACCTCCACAGAGTGAATTATTTTATGAAATGTCCCGTACTAGGGAACTCATTTTTGACATGTCGACATTAATACAAGCTTGGAGAGATATAAATTTAAGACTTGCAGGATGCAATAACTTGGGAGAACAGCTCCAAGTAATTATGTTTTCATGTATGAATCTAGTATGAACGGACAAAGAATGGTAACTTGGAATTCTAATGGTGTGAGGAATAAGATGGGGGATATTGTGACGTTTTTAGGCGACACAAACACACACATATTACTTATAAATGAAAGAAAAATTAGACAGTTCCTTTAATCTTCGACTAAGGGGCACCGTCATACGAGAGGATTGTAAGAGTGGAGTAGGGGGTGTGGCGGCTCTCAAAACTAGTTCTCGTCCCCCCAGTCTCGCTCGACCCGTCGCAGCGAGCAGACGTCTTTTAGTGCGCTAAGCTACCCCCAATTCCCAGAAGGCTGCATAGCAAACGCAGGTATAGAGACTAAAGTGTGTACAGTTTTTTCAAGAGTTTTTTCAAACAAACTATTTAGAAAAATTTATTTATTAGTGATTTCGCTGTTAGCAACTTTTAGTTTAAATTTAGTGCAGTTTTGTGAAAGTGATGATTACCAGGAAAAGGTACCGCCGGGGGAGCCCGGAAAATCCTTCACCTAACGCATCCGGTACAGTGCCGCTAAAGAACTCGTTTGGGCCACTGACAGACCACGAAGACACGGACATATCGGACAGTGAAACGGAAAATGTCGCTACAGAGAAAACCCGCCTAGCTACTAAAAATAAAAAGAAAGAAGTTAAACCGCCGCCAATCGTCATCCACCGCAGAGTCACGGAAGGTAAAGAAATTAAAAACAAACTTACCACGTATATTGGAGTGAACAACTTCAATATCAAATATGGATCCAAAAACACGTACATATACGCAAACAATATGGAAAATTTTAATATACTTAAACAAAAAATGAAGGAGGACGATTTCCATACGTATAGCACAAGCGAAGAGAAAACTAACGCGTTCGTCATTCGCGGGCTCGCCGACGACGTAGAGGAAAAGGAAACAGTGAGGAATTGCATAGCAAATTTCAAATTTCCTTGATCAAGTGCCTCATGATGAAGGGAACCAAATACCCGCTATTCCTAATAGCGGTACCGAAAAACTTAACTCTAAGGATTCTGGAAGATCTTGTGAAATTTATTCTTCACACAAGAATTTCGTTAAAGGGCATACGTTAACAAGAAGAAAATGACACAGTGCCATAGATGCCAGCAATGGGGACACGCAACAAGCAATTGTTTCGCGTCCCCTGTGTGTTTGAAATGCGCGGATGGACATTTTACGCACGCCTGCACAAAACCTCGAGGAGAACCGGCAAACTGTGCCAACTGTGAGGGCGATCACCCCGCAAATTCGACCTGCTGTGCCGTGTACATAAGGAGGCTGGAGTGGATCGAAAATAAACGGACGTCCGCCCGAAGAAATCCTCAAAGGAGAGAAACATTAGTGGATGCGCCGCCCCCCGCCGTGAACGCGTGGCAGAGAAGATCAGGCTCAGAACGAGAGGAATTTCCAGCCATAGGAGTCGCCGCAGAGCCAGTCCCACCACAGCACACAGGCCCCCAGCAGTCGCAGCCCCACCTCAACCCAGAAGACCCCCGGCAGTCCCAGTCGCCGAACCGACGACATCCTCCCCAACGGCAACTGACCCAAGCTGCGACATCACCAGTATGTTCAGCCTGATGGAGCGCACCCGAGCTGTCATGATAGACATCGATAGCATGATAGCTGCCTGGGAGCAATTGACCGAGAAACTCGCCAACTGCCAATGGGTAGGAGAGCAGCTCCAAACGATAATCTTCTTTTGTATGGCTCTAAAATGAATGCAATAAATGTGGTGAGTTGGAACGCAAACGGGATAAGAAATAAGATAGGGGAGCTTCTATCCTTCCTGAGCAGCACGGACACGCACCTCATGTTAATTAATGAAACCAAAATTTACCAATCGTATAGTCTCCGGGTCAGAGGTTACTCTGTGGTCCGGCAGGATTGTAAAAGCGGAGTCGGAGGTGTGGCTGGTCAGAAACGACATACCGTACAGCAGACTGAAAACAGACAAGCAAATTAAGATCGAAAACGTAGCTATCCGACTGACAAACAAGATTCACGTAATCCCAATTTACAATTCACCGACAAATAAAATCACGTACAAAGAGTTGGATTTACTGACCAACATAGGAGACAAAGTGCTTGTGATAGGGGACTTTAATGCTACCCACAGCGCCTGGAATTGCGGCAGAAACAACAGAAACGGAGTCACATTGTTCAATTACTCTTTAGCGAGCAGATCCACGATCCTTTTTCCCGACACTCATACTCACTATCCCGCAAATAACTTTTCCCCGACGACAATCGACTTTGCGCTTGTTAAAAATATCAAACACATCACAGACCCAGCGACCCTGAATTCCTTGAACTCCGACCATAATCCTATCCGCCTCACCCTTGGGAAATTCCCCGAGAAAATACAGCAACGAACATTACCGGACTATAAAAACGTGGAGTGGACAGCGTTTCGTCGTGAACTCGACAGACGAATCACAGTAAGACGAATAGACTGTATTGAAGAACTGGAGAACGAAACAAAAAAACTGACCCACAATATAACGGTGACGAAACGGAAACTGATTAGGTACAAAAAACTTGACGATATACACAATTTCGAAATACCGACATACATTAAGGACTTGATACGCACGAGAAACAGATACGAATGGCAGAGAAATCGAGACGCGATAGACAAACAAAATATGAACAGACTGACTAAACAAATAAGTAAATTCAAAAATGACAAATGGACTAACAAACTGAATCGACTCAACGCTACCGACAACTCCCTATGGCGACTGACAAAGAGACAAAAAAACAAATACAGACCCATACCGACCTTAACAGTAGGCGCCCAAATGGCAATGACTGACAAAGACAAAACCGAATTGATAGCGGACGTACTGCAAAAAGTACACGAAATGGACCCAGACAACAACGAACCACAAACCAAAGTTATTGAGACAGTCAGAAACTTTTTGAACGGTAACGACGTCACGGACGAAACTGATTACAAACGACCCCGACAGAAATTCTGGGAATTTTAAAACACATGAAACCTTTAAAAGCCCCCGGACCGGACGACATTCAAAACAAAATACTGAAAAACCTTTCTCAGAAGACTTTAGTGCAGATTATGCATATAATTAATGCTATTTTCAAACTCCGTCACTTTCCAGCCCCTCGGAAATGTGCCAAGATTATTCCTGTCTTAAAACCAGGTAAAAAGGACAGTGATCCGATTAACTATCGGCCCATTCGCCTTCTAAGCACACTGAGTAAAGTGACGGAGAAAATTATTCTGAGCCGAATAAATCACATAAACAGACACAACATACTGACGGACTGCCAATTTGGGTTCAGACAAAGACATAATACAGTTCAGCAGACGACTAGAATAACTAAAGACATCACCTACAATTTTAACAAGGGAAACGTGACTGCACTAACACTACTTGACATAGAAAAAGCATTTGACAGGGTTTGGACAGACGGACTGACCTATAAATTGATAAAACTAAAATTCCCACCAAAGTTAATTAAACTGATCGACAATTACTTACGTGACAGAACGTTTACAGTTAAAATTAACAACAGTTACTCGACACACCGACCAGTGACAGCAGGGGTTCCCCAAGGGTCAATCCTAGGCCCAGTCCTATTCAGCCTTTTCATAAACGACATCCCAACCATGCCACAAACAAACCTCGCCCTTTACGCGGACGACACGGCGGTTTACAGCCACTCATACACCGCTATAACGGCACAACAAAGTTGAAATCCACCTAAGACTGATCACAGAATTTTTTTAATTATGGAAAATAACTCTGAACGGACAAAAGACTGAGACAATAACATTTACAAAAAAATTCAACAACACCAAACTATTCCTTCCTCCCAAGATAGACGACCAACCAATTATACCCAAAAAAATCCGTAAAATACCTAGGAATCCATCTCGACAGCAGACTGTCTTTTAAAACCCACATTAAAAAGACCATCCCTAAAGGATTTGCTGCGCTAAAGAGTATCTACTCACTCATGAGTAAAAGGAGCGAAATGTCGAGAGGGAATAAACTTCTCCTCTATAAAGTCATTATCAGACCTGTCTTGGTCTACGGTGCGCCGGCTTGGTGCGGGGCCTCTCCGACCAATCTGTTGCTTCTGCAGCGATTCCAAAACAAGTGTCTGCGTATGGCGTTAAACATGGACAGATACACTAGAATTGACAGACTTCACGAAGAAGGACATATACAGCGACTAACAGACTACATAAGGGAACACGCACAGAAGTTTTACAAGACCCAGACTAACCGAAAACATCATAACAGACTTATAAGAGACATAACGAACATACGAAGACACAACGCGAATATTGAGCTAAAACATAAGCTCCCTTATCAGACCTTACCCGTTTTCGAAGAAAGCGAGAGTGAATGAAACTGAGAATGCGTGTGAGTGCGAATGGGCGTGAACGCGTATGAATGTGTAAATATGTAAATATGTAAATAATATGTAAATAGTTTTCTATATTTTATTCTTGTTTTACCCTAATACCTTATTTTAATTTTGTATCCTATTAAACACACTCCGCTTGATACCTTTCCTTTTTTTTGGTACACCAAAATCCCATTGTAACAATTACCCCACTCCCATTTCAATATCCATTTCCACCAAATCTGCAAAGGCCACCATAGATATCTCCGTGCAATTCACCAGTTGCACACTGAGGCAAAACAAAGGCCAAAAATCGACCAAACTAGGGGTTATTACTTCTTAAGTAGGGACTCTAAACCTACCAAATTTGTATATATATATATAACTTTTGTTGTTGTATTTTGTATATTATAAATAAAAACCTTAAATAAAAAAAATAAAGTTCTCGTCCGATCACTGAAGTTAAGCAAAGTCGGGCGCGGTTAGTACTTGGATGGGTGACCGCTTGGGAACACCGCGTGCCGTTGCCTTTTGCCGACGTCCGTCAAATTGGACAGATGGTTGTTTGGTTGCAGACAGATGTGTCAGCAGTCAGGAAACTGCCCAGTCGGGATGAAATTCCGTTTGTGGAATGTTTTACCGATCGGGCTCGCGGTTTGGCGTTCTCTACGCAGACATACGTCAAATATGACATTTGACAGGTGTCAACTGTCAGTTCTGGGAGCAAGTGAAATGAAATGCCCTTCCTGCAATGTTTTAGTGTTAGGGCTCGCGGCGGGACGTTTTCTAAGCAGACATACGTCAAATTTGACAGTTCAGCGAGCAAGTGAAATGAAATGCCGTTCCTGCAACGTTTCAGTGTTCGGGCTCGCGATGTGGCGCCTTCTAAGCAGCCATACGTGAAATTTGACATTTGACAGGTGTCAACTGTCAGTTCTGAGAGCAAGTGAAATGAAATGCCCTTCCTGCAATGTTTTAGTGTTCGGGCTCGCGGTGTGACGTTTCCTAAGCAGACATACGTGAAATTTGACATTTGACAGGTGTCAACTGTCAGTTCTGAGAGCAAGTGAAATGAAATGCCCTTCCTGCAATGTTTTACTGTTCGGGCTCGCGGTGTGACGTTTTCTAAGCTGACATACGTCGAATTTCACAGTTCAGCCAGCAAGTGAAATGAAATGCCGTTCCTACAACGTTTTAGTGTTTGGGCTCGCGGTGTGACGTTTTCTAAGCAGACATACGTCAAATTTGACATTTGACAGGTGTCAACTGTCATCTCGGGAGCAAGTGGAATGAAATGCCCTTCCTGCAATGTTTTAGTGTTCGGGCTCGCGGTGTGACGTTTCCTAAGCAGACATACGTGAAATTTGACATTTGACAGGTGTCAACTGTCAGTTCTGAGAGCAAGTAAAATGAAATGCCCTTCCTGCAATGTTTTACTGTTCGGGCTCGCGGTGTGACGTTTTCTAAGCTGACATACGTCAAATTTCACAGTTCAGCGAGCAAGTGAAATGAAATGCCGTTCCTGCAACGTTTTAGTGTTTGGGCTCGCGGTGTGACGTTTTCTAAGCAGACATACGTCAAATTTGACATTGGACAGGTGTCAACTGTCATCTCGGGAGCAAGTGGAATGAAATGCCCTTCCTGCAATGTTTTAGTGTTCGGGCTCGCGGTGTGACGTTTCCTAAGCAGACATACGTCAAATTTGACATTTGACAGATGTCAACTGTCAGTTCAGTGAGCAAGCGAAATGAAATGCAGTGCGTGCAATGTTTCACGGCCCGGGCTCGCGGCGTGACGTTCTCTAAGTAGACATACGTCAAATTTGACATTTTACAAAAGCCAACTCTCAGTTCGGACGGTGTCGACAGTAGTCAGGTAACTGCTACCTCATGCTTTTTTTTTTTTTGTGTCGACTGTCAATCAACCGAGAAAAATTTGTAAAGTTAAGCATGCATGTGCGAGGACAGCGCTCGAATGGGTGACCGCTCGGTATCACCGCGTGTCGTTTTCTACGCAGACACACGTGTTTTTTGACATTTGACAGGTGTCAACTGTCAATTGAGTGAGCAATTCACAAGCTACGACGGTCTTCGGCCTTGGACGCGACTTAAATGTCAGGCAACGGCCATACCACTTTAAACACACCAGTTCTCGTCCGATCACTGAAGTTAAGCAAAGTTGGGCGCGGGGTTAGTACTTGGATGGGTGACCGCTTGGGAACACCGCGTGCCGTTGCCTTTTGCTGACGTCCGTCAAAGTGGACAGATGGTTGTTTTGTTGCAGACAGATGTGTCAGTAGTCAGGAAACTGCCCAGTCGAGATGAAATTCCGTTTGTGCGATGTTTTACCGATCGGGCTCGGGGCTTGGCCTTCTCTAAGCAGCCATACGTGAAATTTAACATTTGACAGGTGTCAACTGTCAGTTCTGTGAGCAAGTGAAATGAAATGCCCTTCCTGCAATGTTTTACTGTTCGGGCTCGCGGTGTGACGTTTTCTAAGCTGACATACGTCAAATTTCACAGTTCAGCGAGCAAGTGAAATGAAATGCCGTTCCTGCAACGTTTTAGTGTTTGGGCTCGCGGTGTGACGTTTTCTAAGCAGACATACGTCAAATTTGACATTGGACAGGTGTCAACTGTCATCTCGGGAGCAAGTGGAATGAAATGCCCTTCCTGCAATGTTTTAGTGTTCGGGCTCGCGGTGTGACGTTTCCTAAGCAGACATACGTCAAATTTGACATTTGACAGGTGTCAACTGTCAGTTCTGGGAGCAAGTGAAATGAAATACAGTTCGTGCAATGTTTTACTGCTTGGGATCGCGGTGTGACGTTCTCTAAGTAGACGTACGTAAAATTCGACATTTGACAGATGCCAACTGTCAGTTTCGACAGTAGTCAGGTAACTGCCAGCTCACTGATGAAATCCCGTTTGTGCAAATGCTTTTTTTTTTTTAAGTGCCGACTGTCAATCATCCGAGAAAAACTAGCAAAAGTTAAGCATGTTTGTGCGAGGACAGCGCTCGAATGGGTGACCGCTCGTGATCACCGCGTGTCGTTTTCTATGCAGAAATACGTCACTTTTGACATTTGACAGGTGTCAACTGTTAGTTGAGTGAGCATTTCACAAGCTTTGACGGTCGTCGGCATTGAACGCGACTTAAATGTCAGGCAACGGCCATACCACTTTGAACACACCAGTTCTCGTCCCTCGCTCGAACCTTCGCAGCGAGCGGACGTGTTAGCAGCCGTACGACTGAGCGCCGCTGTATGTTTACATTTAGCGAGTCGATACACAGTGCCAACATAATAATTGTTTATACTCGAACAATCAATAGTGTTATAGTGTAATTAATGTAAATAGTGTAGTTTAGTGTAAATAGTTAATATAATAAATAGTTTAAGTGAAGTTTTGGGACAATATTAAGAACTTTTGGGATTAGCATTAAGAATTAGTTTAATTATAATAAGACAGTTTTTAAAAAACAAATAGTACGTAAGTGTTAATAAACATACAGTGAACATGACAAGAAAAAAGACTAGAAGTGAGGACCCTGCGCCAGGTGCTTCGGAAGTACCTTTAAAAAACTCGTATGAAAGCCTAATGGACCTCGTTGACACAGATTTAAGTTCTGACGACGAAACGGAAGACCAACCCGAGAGAACGATCGGCAAAACCAAACGTTCAGCAGCAAAAACAGAAAAGCCACCCCCAATTGTTCTCCACCGGAAAATCCGTGAGGGAAAACTGCTCCGGCAGACCATCGCGGGAATGGTGGGAGAGAATAACTTCACAATGAAGTTCGGCAATCAGGAGACCTATATCTACGCCAACTCGATGGAAAATTTCACGAAAATCAAAGGTAAGCTCGAGGGAGAGTTTCACACATTCACCACCAAAGCAGAGAAAACTAACGCGTTTGTCCTCCATGGCCTGCCGGAGGACACGGAAACCGACGAAATCATTGCGGAACTACAGGACAAATATCAAATTAAAGTCGCCAAATGTCTCAAAATGAGGGACACGCGTTCCCCGCTTTTCCTGCTGACAGTCCCTAAGAGCATCTCACTGAAAATTCTCCAAAACGTGGTTCATTACATGAGTCATACCAAAGTTACATTCAGAATGTACATTAACAAGAAGAAGATGACTCAGTGTCACCGTTGCCAAAGATGGGGCCACGCCACCAGCAACTGCTTCGCAAGCCCGAAGTGCATGAAGTGCGGAGAGGGCCACTACTCGCACGCATGTGAGAAGCCTAGAGATGAACCTGCGTTGTGCGTCAACTGCAAGGGGGCGCACACTGCCAATTCTACTACCTGTCCAATATATATCCAGCGACTGGAATGGATATCTAAGAAAAAATCATCTGTGCCTGCCAGGGTGAAGACGACGGTCCACGTCGACGCTCCCCCTCCGCCAGTCAACGTATGGCAGACAAGAGACCGTAACGCAGAGAACAACTCCCAACGAGAGGAATGGCCAACACTATCAGCGGCAACAACCTCGAGTGTCCCGGTCGCCGCGCCAGCTGCACCCGTTGCAGCCGCTGCCCCCACCACCAACCTAGAGTTCACCGCTGCAAATGGTATGTTTAGTGAGATGACACGCACAAATCAATTAATAGGCGACATCCCCCGTTTCCGCGATGCCTGGAGACAACTTAATAACCAACTGGCCACGTGCAACTCACTGGGCCAAAAACTACAAACAGTAATCTTATTTTGCATGAATCTAGAATGAAACAGTTGTCTATTGTAAGCTGGAACGCAAACGGGATACGGAATAAGATAGGGGAGCTCCTGTCCTTCCTGGGCAGCACCGACACGCCTCTTATGCTCATTAACGAGACCAAACTAGACAGCTCCTTTAAATTAAAAGTAAAAGGCTATTCTGTGATCCGAAAGGACCGCAAGAACGGAGCCGGAGGCGTGGCGGTGCTGGTCAGGAATGACTTACCACACACACAAGTACTGACACACAAAACAATCAAAATTGAACACATCGCCATACGACTGACGGACAACCTACACATCATCTCAATTTACAACCCACCCTTGAACAAAATCACGAACAGAGACTTAGACCTACTGACAAAAACCGCAGACAAATTACTGATAATAGGAGACTTCAACGCCACCCACACCGCCTGGAACTGCCACAGGGTCAACAAAAACGGAAACGCGCTGTACAACTACTCGTTGGGGAGTGGGTGCACGATCCTCTTCCCGGACTCCCACACACACTACCCAGTAAACAACATGACCCCGACCACCATAGACATAGCTCTGGCTAAAAACATCCCAAACATTGACGACTTTACATCACTCACCACACTAAACTCAGACCACAATCCCGTAAGACTGACTTTTACAAAGACTTACGACACAGGACGCCGACGAACAATGCCCGACTACAGAAACGTAGACTGGACTGAATTTAGGCGACATCTGGACAGGAAAATAACAATTCGACGAGTAGACACAATAGACGAACTCGAAACCGAGACAGAAAAACTGACGGACTGCATTAATTCGACAAAACGGAAACTAATACGAAACAGAAAACTGGACATAACACAAGAACAACTACCGAATACCATTAAAGACAAAATTAAGACGAGAAACAGATACAGACGAGACTGGCAAAAACACAGGGACCCAACTGACAAACAAATCATGACCGACCTGACCAGACAAATACGGACGGAAATTTCCAATTTCCGCAACGACAGATGGACAAAGAAGCTTAATAGACTAAATACCACCGACAACTCCATTTGGAGGATGACGAAGAGACTAAAGAACAGCTACAAACCGATACCGACACTCACAATTGGACCGCAAACGGCAATGACGGATGCTGAAAAAGCTGAACTAATAGCAGACACTTGGGAAGACGTACACAAAATTGACACAGACAATGACGACAGACAGAAACTAATAACAGAAATTGTTAAACTTTACCTGGACAGAAACGACAGTACAGAAAGACTAGAATTATCGACCTGCCCGCGGGAAATAACCGACATCATAAGACACCTCAAACCGTTGAAAGCACCCGGACCGGACTCGATTCAAAACAAGATCTTAAAGAACCTCTCCCGCAAGGCTATCGTGCAATTGACGCACATAGTGAATGGAGTTTTGAAGTTGCACCACTTCCCTGTCTCTTGGAAGACTGCCAACGTCGTACCGGTGCTCAAACCTGGAAAGACAGAAACTGACCCCAACAGTTATCGACCCATCAGCTTACTTAGCTCATTGAACAAAATTACAGAAAAAATCATACACAAACACATCAACAAACACATTAGACAAAACAAAATCCTGACGGACAACCAATTCGGATTCAGACGGAAACACAACACAGTACAACAAATAACTAGAATTATCAAAGACGTGACTTACAATTTCAATAAACAGAACGTGACCGCACTGACATTACTAGACATTCAAAAAGCCTTCGACAGAGTATGGACAGACGGACTGCTGTTTAAATTAATAAAACTAAAGTTCCCAGAGAGCATCGTGCGCCTGATGGGCAGTTATCTGAGAGACAGACGATTTTCTGTTATCGTAAACAATAGGAGCTCGTCACTCAGGCCGATAGCCGCGGGGGTACCTCAAGGTTCAATCCTAGGTCCGGTGCTCTTCAACATATACATTAACGACATACCGACGATGCCACAGACGAAAATAGCACTCTACGCAGACGACACAGCAGTATACAGCCACTCATTCCACGCCATCACGGCCCATAAAAAGACAGAAATACACACAGGACTGATAACTAAATTCTTTAAAGACTGGAAAATAACACTCAACGCACAGAAGACAGAGACGATTACATTCAAACGGAAACACACCAACACACACCTGATCACTCCCTCCAAAGTCAATAATCACCCAATAATCCCCAAACAGACAGTCCAGTATCTAGGCGTACACCTGGATTCTCGACTGTCCTACCATACACACATTTCCAAAACCATAAACAGAGGATTCTCTGCACTCAAAAGCATCTACTCCCTGATGAGTAGAAGCAGTTGTCTGTCTATACAAAACAAGCTGCTACTCTACAAAGTCATCATCAGACCGACGCTTGTTTATGCCGCACCGGCTTGGTGCAGTGCAGCGCCGACCAACATGTTGAAACTGCAGCGGTTCCAGAACAAGTGCCTGAGGTTGGCACTAAACATGGACAGATACACCAAAATCGACAAACTACACGAGGACGCACAAATCCCAAGACTGACAGACTACATTGCAGAACACTCACAGAAATTTTACACAACACAGACACACGACAAACACCCAAACCCTCTAATTAGAGATATCACATCCATTAGACAACACAACACCACAATTACACTAAAACACAAGCTACCCTATCAAACGTTGCCCATTTTTGCTGAAAGGCGTGAATAAATGAAAAGCATGAATGGAAATTCCTCTAAATTAAAATTTTTAAACTAGTGATAGTAATCATGTAAATAACTTGCTTGCTACCTTTTATATTTTTGGTTGAGTTGTTAATAGTTTTAAGTCCCATCAAACATGTATCTGCTGTATAACAAATATGTTCTACCGGCTCGGTGCTTACGTTTCCGCAGGCCTAAAAACCTGTGGAATCCACATCCGTCGAGCCATTTTAATTTGACCATTTTTAGAGGTAGATACCCCTTGGGTAGGTACTCTAATCTCTGTACATATTGTAAATAATTAAATGTATATATTTAATTGTATTGTTTTTGATTAAATAAAGACTCTTTAAAGAAGTTCTCGTCCGATCACTGAAGTTAAGCAAAGTCGGGCGCGGTTAGTACTTGGATGGGTGACCGCTTGGGAACACCGCGTGCCGTTGCCTTTTGCCGACGTCCGTCAAATTGGACAGATGGTTGTTTTGTTGCAGAGAGATGTGTCAGCAGTCAGGAAACTGCCCCCCAGTCGGGATGAAATTCCGTTTGTGCAATGTTTTACCGATCGGGCTCGCGGTTTGGCGTTCTCTACGCAGACATACGTAAAATTTCACATTTGACAGGTGTGAACTGTCAGTTCTGGGAGCAAGTGAAATGAAATGCCCTTCCTGCAATGTTTTAGTGTTCGGGCTCGCAGCGGGACGTTTTCTAAGCAGACATACGTCAAATTTGACAGTTCAGCGAGCAAGTGAAATGAAATGCCGTTTCTGCAACGTTTCAGTGTTCGGGCTCGCGATGTGGCGCCTTCTAAGCAGACATACGTCAAATTTGGCATTTGACAGGTGTCAACTGTCAGTTCTGGGAGCAAGTGAATTGAAATGCCCTTCCTGCAATGTTTTAGTGTTCGTGCTCGCGGTGTTACGTTTTCTAAGCAGACATACCTCAAATTAGACATTTGACAGGTGTCAACTGTCAGTTCTGGGAGCAAGTGAAATGAAATACAGTTCGTGCAATGTTTTACTGCTTGGGATCGCGGTGTGACGTTCTCTAAGTAGACGTACGTAAAATTCGACATTTGACAGATGCCAACTGTCAGTTTCGACAGTAGTCAGGTAACTGCCAGCTCACTGATGAAATCCCGTTTGTGCAAATGCTTTTTTTTTTTTTTTAAGTGCCGACTGTCAATCATCCGAGAAAAACTAGCAAAAGTTAAGCATGTTTGTGCGAGGACAGCGCTCGAATGGGTGACCGCTCGTGATCACCGCGTGTCGTTTTCTATGCAGAAATACGTCACTTTTGACATTTGACAGGTGTCAACTGTTAGTTGAGTGAGCATTTCACAAGCTTTGACGGTCGTCGGCATTGAACGCGACTTAAATGTCAGGCAACGGCCATACCACTTTGAACACACAAGTTCTCGTCCAGTCTCGCTCGAGCATTCGGCGAGTACACACGTGTTTAGTGCGCACCACTAGCTCCGTCCCTTCTGTTTGTTTAGTTTACGCCCGGCTTATGTTTACAAAAAGTTTGCTAGAAAGTGAAATTAGTGTGAAAAACATTCCCTGTGAATACTTAAACATTTAATAATAGTTTTAAGTTTTATATAATAGTTTTAGTTGTAAGTAGTTTTAGTTTAGAATATAAGTGTTAGTTAAATAAGTTGTTAGTGTAAACAAGCGATGATCACGCGAAAGAGACACCGCCGGGCAAGCCCGGATAAACCCAACTCCGGTACGTGCGTCCGGTACAGTGCCGACCAAAAATTGTTTTCAACCGCTGACCGACCACGAGGACACGGATATCTCCGATAGCGAACCCGAAATTAATGGCAAAACCGCGAAAACTCGCGAAATAAACATTCCTAAAAAGAAAACTGCTAAACCACCCCCAATTGTCGTTCACCGCAGGGTCGCTGAAGGCAAAGAAATTAAAAACAAAATTTCAACCTTAATCGGAGCGAACAATTTTAATATTAAATATGGGTCGGAAAACACCCAAATATTTGCTAACAATATGGAGAATTTTAAAATATTAAAAGAAAAGATTGACGACGACTTCCACACGTTCAGCACGAGTGAGGAGAAAACGAATGCGTTCGTTATACGCGGTCTCCCGGATGATGCCGAAGAAAAAGAAATTAGTGAAGAACTATTTACTAAATTTCAAATTACTATTTCTAAATGTTTAAAAATGAGGGGCACCAAATTCCCGTTATTCTTAATAACGGTGCCCAAACACATAACCCAGAAGATCCTGGAAAACCACATAA
The DNA here is from genome assembly GCA_944588485.1 of Phosphuga atrata. NCBI lineage: Eukaryota > Metazoa > Arthropoda > Insecta > Coleoptera > Silphidae > Phosphuga > Phosphuga atrata. The sequence continues at coordinate 11,015,426 of OX155901.1, forward strand.
AGTTTCTTTTACACGCGAGGATAACCTTTAGAGCCTATATAAACAAAAAGAAAATGACTCAATGTCACAGATGTCAGCAATGGGGACACGCGACGAGCAATTGTTTCGCATCCCCTGTATGCATGAAATGCGCGGAAGGGCATTTCTCTCATGCATGCCCGAAGCCAAGGGAAGAGCCAGCTAAATGTGCGAACTGCAAGGGGGATCACACAGCAAACTCCACTTCCTGTCCCGTCTACATTCGGAGGCTCGAGTGGATCGAGAAGAAACGGACGCCTACTTCAAAAAATTCAATGAGAGCGACATACGTAGACGCGCCGGCCCCAACCGAAAATCCATGGCAGAACCGAACCGGCCCAAATAGCCAGATGCGAGAAGAATTTCCCGCCCTAGGAGCTACCGCAGAGCCAGCCCCACCACAACCCAGAAGTACCCATGAAAGTCACGTGGCCGGACCGTCGGCACCGCTTCCCAGGAAAACAACACCCCCCTCATCCACCCCCAGCAACGACATCTTCACAAACATGACCCGCATGTGGGATGTCATAATAGATATCCCGAGACTACTGGCTGCCTGGGAGCAACTAATTATTAAACTGTCCGCATGCCAATCTGTAGGTGAACAGCTCCAAACGATAATTTGCTTTTGTATGTCTGTAAAATGAATGCAATGAATGTAGTAAGTTGGAACGCAAACGGGATACGGAACAAGATGGGGGAACTTTTATCGTTCTTGAGCAGCACCGACACCCACCTCATGTTAATAAACGAAACCAAAATCGATCAATCTTGTGATCTCCGGGTTAGAGGTTACTCTGTAGAACGGCAAGATCACAAGAACGGTGCCGGAGGTGTGGCGGTGCTGGTCAGGAACGACGTACCGTACAGTAGACTGAAAACCGACAAGAAAATTAAGATCGAGCACGTAGCTATCCGACTGACAAACAAGACTAACATTATTGCTATATACAACACACCGACGAATAAAATCACAAATAGGGATCTAGATTTACTAACAGGAATAGGAGACAAAGTGCTCGTGATAGGAGACTTTAATGCCACTCACAGCGCCTGGAATTGCGGCAGAAACAACAAGAACGGTGTTGTCCTGTTTAACTACTCACTAGCGAGCGGATCCACGATCCTTTTTCCCGACACACACACACATTATCCCTCAAATAACTTCTCACCCACGACAATCGACTTAGCGCTAGTTAAAAACTTGACGGACATATCAGATCTGACGACCCGGAATTCCTTGAACTCCGATCATAATCCTATCCGGCTCTCCCTGGGGAAAAACTGGGAAAAAATACAGCAACGGACATCACCGGACTATAGTAGCTTGGACTGGACAGCGTTTCGACGTGAACTTGACAGACGGATTACAATAAGACGCATAGACTCCATAGAAGAACTTGAGACCGAAACAGAAAAACTGACTTACAATATAACGGCGACGAAACAGAAACTGATAAGAAGCAAAAAACTTGACGAATTACACAATTTCGAAATACCAGCTTACATAAAAGACCTGATACGAACGAGGAACAAACACAGACACAACTGGCAAAGACACAGAGACGTGACAGACAAGCAACATATGAATAGACTTACCAGACAAATCAGAAGCGAAATTAGAAAATTTCGGAACGACAAATGGACTAACAAACTGAACCGACTTAACACTGCTGACAACTCACTATGGAGAATGACAAATAAACTGAAAAACAGAAACAAACCCATACCGACATTGACTGTAGGAAACCAAATTGCAATGACAGACAAAGAAAAAACCGAACTAATCGCGGACACTTTGCAGAAAGTACACGAAATTGACCCAGACAACAACGAACTACAAAGATCATAAAGACAGTTCAATACTTTCTGAGTAGAAATGACGCCACGGACGAAACGGGCTACAGAACGACACCGACGGAAATTCTGCAAATTTTAAAATATCTGAAACCGTTAAAGGCACCCGGACTAGACGACATACAGAATAAAATCCTGAAAAATCTATCGCGGAAAAGCATAGTGCAGCTTACGCACATAATTAATGCCATATTTAAACTCCGTCACTATCCAGTTTCTTGGAAAATAGCCAATATTATACCTATCTTAAAACCAGGTAAAAAAGACACGGAGCCGATTAGCTATCGGCCCATCAGCCTACTAAACACACTGAGTAAAGTGACGGAGAAAATTATACTGAAACGACTAAACAAACACATAAACAGACGCAACATACTGACAGACTGCCAATTTGGTTTCAGACAAAGACATAATACAGTACAGCAGACGACAAGAATAGTAAAAGACATCACTTATAATTTCAACAAAGAAAACGTGACTGCACTGGCACTATTAGACATAGAAAAAGCGTTTGACAGAGTATGGACTGACGGACTAATTTACAAACTCATAAAACTGAAATTCCCTCCGACGCTAATAAAACTAATCGACAACTACCTACGAGACCGAACCTTCATGGTCAAAATTAACGACAAATACTCGACACAACGACCTATCACAGCGGGGGTTCCACAAGGGTCAATCCTAGGTCCCGTCCTCTTCAGTTTGTTTATAAACGATATCCCAACCATGCCCCAAACAAGCCTCGCCCTCTACGCAGATGACACGGCGGTTTACAGCCACTCGTGCACTGCGATTACGGCACACAAGAAAGTCGAAATTCATTTGGGGCTGATCACTGATTTCTTCAAACTCTGGAAGATTACACTCAACGGACAAAAGACTGAGACCATAACGTTTACAAAAAAATTTACAAACACAAACCTATTTTTCCCTCCGAAAATTGACAACCATCCTATAATTCCCAAAAAGACTGTTAAATATCTCGGGGTACATCTGGACAGCAGACTGTCATTTAAACCACAGATTAAAAAGACCGTTTCCAAAGGGTTCGCAGCCCTAAAAAGTATTTACTCACTAATGAGTAGAAAAAGCAACATCTCAAGAGAGAACAAGCTTCTCTTGTACAAAGTAATTATTAGGCCTGTCTTGGTCTACGCCGCGCCGGTTTGGTGCGGGGCTTCCCAAACCAACTTGTTGCTTCTGCAGCGATTCCAAAACAAGTGTTTGCGATTGGCATTAGACATGGACAGATACACTAGAATTGACAGACTTCACGAAGAAGGACAAATACAGCGACTAGCAGACTACATTAGGGAACACGCACAGAAGTTTTACAAGACTCAGACCAACCAAAATCACTCCAACAGACTCATACAAGACATAACGAACGTACGAAGACACAACGCGACCATAGTTTTGAAACATAAGCTCCCTTATCAGACTTTACCCGTTTTCGAAGAAAGCGAGAATGAATGAGAAAGTGAATGCGTGTGAGTGCGAATGGGCGTGAATGCGTATGATTGTGTAAATATGTAACTATGTAAATACGTTCCCTTATTCTTTTTTAATTTCAATTTTTATATTTACTCTTATGTTATGTTATTCTTATTTTATTGTACATATTCTTACTCCTTTTATCTTTAATAGCTCTATTCTTATTTTCACCTAGATTTTTATTTGAGTTAATTTTGTTTTATTTTTAGTTTATTTTATTTTAGTTTATTTTATTATATTTTATTTTAGTTTCGTATTATTATTTTATTAGTATAAGAAGATGAAAACAAATGTATTGCTTGTTACCTTTTATTTTTTTTTGGTACACCACAATGTTACCTTACACCTAAATACCAAATATGTATTAAATAAACACCAAACCTGCAAAGGCGACTCTCTGTGTCACTGTGCAATTGCTAACTCTTGTACAAGGGCACAGTAACCGTCAAAAAACCTTAAAATTAGAGGTTATTACTTTATACAAGTAGGGACTCTTAACAATGAATCTATTGTATGTAACTCACTTTTGTTGCTGTATTTTATATGTTGATTAAATAAAAACCTTAAAGTAAAAAAAAAGTTCTCGTCCGATCACTGAAGTTAAGCAAAGTCGGGCGCGGTTAGTACTTGGATGGGTGACCGCTTGGGAACACCGCGTGCCGTTGCCTTTTGCTGACGTCCGTCAAAGTGGACAGATGGTTGTTTTGTTGCAGACAGATGTGTCAGTAGTCAGGAAAGTGTCCAGTCGAGATGAAATTCCGTTTGTGCGATGTTTTACCGATCGGGCTCGGGGCTTGGCCTTCTCTAAGCAGCCATACGTGAAATTTGACATTTGACAGGTGTCAACTGTCAGTTCTGAGAGCAAGTGAAATGAAATGCCCTTCCTGCAATGTTTTACTGTTCGGGCTCGCGGTGTGACGTTTTCTAAGCTGACATACGTCAAATTTCACAGTTCAGCGAGCAAGTGAAATGAAATGCCGTTCCTGCAACGTTTTAGTGTTTGGGCTCGCGGTGTGGCGTTTTCTAAGCAGACATACGTCAAATTTGACATTTGACAGGTGTCAGCTGTCATCTCGGGAGCAAGTGGAATGAAATGCCCTTCCTGCAATGTTTTAGTGTTCGGGCTCGCGGTGTGACGTTTCCTAAGCAGACATACGTCAAATTTGACATTTGACAGATGTCAACTGTCAGTTCAGTGAGCAAGTGAAATGAAATGCAGTGCCTGCAATGTTTCACGGCCCGGGCTCGCGGCGTGACGTTCTCTAAGTAGACATACGTCAAATTTGACATTTGACAAATGCCAACTGTCTGTTCGGACGGTGTCGACAGTAGTCAGGTAACTGCCACCTCATGCTTTTTTTTTTTTTTTTTTTTTTTTTTTAAGTGTCGACTGTCAATCAACCGAGAAAAAAATGTAAAGTTAAGCATGCATGTGCGAGGACAGCGCTCGAATGGGTGACCGCTCGGGATCACCGCGTGTCGTTTTCTACGCAGACACACGTGTTTTTTGACATTTGACAGGTGTCAACTGTCAATTGAGTGAGCAATTCACAAGCTACGACGGTCGTCGGACTTGGACGCGACTTAAATGTCAGGCAACGGCCATACCACTTTGAACACACCAGTTCTCGTCCCAGTCTCGCTCGATCCGTCGCAGCGAGCAGACCTCTCTTAGTGCGCTAAGCTACCCCCGCTTACCAGTGAGCTGCATAGTAAACGCAGTTAACCCGTTATAGTGTGGACAAGTTTAGTTGTGTTAGTAGTGTGTTTGTTTTCACAAGTGTGTTGCTTCAAAGTTAAAGTTAACAAAGTTGAATCTGTGAATTTGTGAATCGGAATAAGTTATGATTACCAGAAAAAGGCACCGCCGGGCGAGCCCGGAAAACCCGATTGCAGACACATCCAGCACAGTGCCTGTGAGAAATTCGTACGAACCATTAACTGACCACGACGACACAGATATCTCCGACAACGAGGTGGAATTTGTTGAGGAAAGGGCCGAAACCCTGGATACAACCAGAAACAAAAAGAAAAACATTAAACCGCCACCGATTGTTGTTCACCGCAGGGTGGTGGAAGGTAAAGAGATTAGAAAACAAATCTCAACTCTAATCGGAGCGGAAAACTTTAATATAAAATTCGGTGCCAATTACACCCAAATCTACGCAAATAATATTGAGAACTTCAATACCCTAAAGGTAAAAATCAAGGACGATTTTCATACATATACCACGAGTGATGAGAAAACAAACGCTTTCGTCATACATGGCCTCGCCGATGATGTCATCGAAACCGAAATTAGTGAGGAATTCATCTCTAAATACCAGATCCCGCTAACAAAGTGCTTTAGAATGAAAGGGACGAAACACCCATTATTTTTAATAGCGGTCCCGAAGAAAATAACACTCAGAATCCTCGAAGACATGGTGAAATTCATTCTTCAAACAAGAATTTCATTCCGACCATATGTCAATAAAAAGAAAATGACCCAGTGCCACCGCTGTCAACAATGGGGGCATGCATCAAGCAATTGTTTCGCGTCCCCCGTGTGCATGAAGTGTGCGGAGGGGCACTTTACGTATAACTGCACAAAACCTCGGGAAGAACCTGCAAAATGCACCAACTGTAAGGGTGACCACCCTGCCAATTCGACCTCCTGTCCGGTCTACATCCGTAGGCTAGAGTGGATGGAAAAGAATCGGACGTCCGCCCCAAACAAACCCCAGAGGAAAGCGCAGTACACCGATGCGCCGGCCCCTATGGAAAATGCGTGGCAGAGACGCTCCCAAGAAGAATTCCCCGCCCTAGTAAGTGCCACAACCCTAGCGCAGGTAACCGGTCCCCCAGCTATCGCAGTCCCAGCTCCGCCTCAAACCAGAACCCTAACGCAAGCTGCAGCAGCAGCCCCACCTCAGCCCAGGAGTTACCCGGTAGCCCAAGTCGCCGGACCGACGACACCCTCCCCAACGGCAACTGACCAAAGCTGCGACATCACCAAAATGTTTAGCCTGATGGAGCGCACCCGGGCTGTCATGATAGACATCCCTAAAATGCTAGCTGCCTGGGAGCAATTAACTGAAAAACTCGCCAACTGCCAATCTGTAGGAGAGCAGCTCCAAACCATAATCTTTTTCTGTATGGCGCTAAAATGAAGAGAATGAATATTGTGAGTTGGAATGCAAACGGGGTAAGGAACAAGATAGGAGAGCTTCTGTCTTTCCTGAGCAGCACCGACACGCACCTTATGTTGATCAATGAAACAAAAATCGATCTATCTTATAGTCTCCGTGTCAGAGGTTACTCCGTGGTCCGGCAGGATTGTAAGAGCGGTGTCGGAGGTGTGGCGGTGCTGGTCAGGAACGACATACCGTACTACAGACTGAAAACAGACAGACAAATCAAAATTGAACACATAGCTATCCGACTGACAGACAAAACACATATCATCGCAATTTACAATTCACCGACGAACAAAATTACTTGCAAGGACTTGGACTTACTGACCAGCATCGGAGACAAAGTACTAGTGATAGGGGACTTTAACGCCACCCACAGCGCTTGGAATTGCGGCAGGAGCAACAAAAACGGCGTCACAATGTTCAACTACTCTTTGGCGAGCGGATCCACGATCCTTTTTCCCGACACCCATACTCATTTTCCTGCAAATAACTTTTCCCCGACGACTATCGACTTAGCACTAGCTAAAAATATCAAAGACGTGACAGACATAAGATCCCTTAATTCCCTGAACTCCGACCATAATCCCATTTGCCTCACCCTTGGGAAACTCCCTGAAAAAGTACAGCGACGGACATTACCGGACTATAAAAACGTGGACTGGACAGCATTCCGACGTGAACTCGACAGACGTATCACAATCAAACGAATAGACTGTATAGAGGAACTGGAGACCGAAACAGTAAAACTGACCCACAACATAACGGCGACGAAACGGAAACTTATCAGATACAAGAGACTTGACGATACACATAACTTTGAAATACCGACATTCATTAAAGACCTGATACGTACGAGAAACAAATACAGACACAACTGGCAAAGAAACCGTGACGCTACAGACAAACAACAAATGAACAGACTGACTAGAGAAATCAGAACAGAAATAGGTAAATTTAGAAACGTCAAATGGACTAACAAACTGAACCGACTTAACGCTACCGACAACTCCCTTTGGCGACTGACTAAGAAACTGAAAAACAAGAACAGACCTATACCGACATTAACAGTAGGAACCCAAATGGCAATGACTGACAAGGACAAAACTGAAATGATAGCGGATGTACTACAAAAAGTGCACGAAATCAACCCAGACAACAACGAACGACAGACCAAAGTTATAGAGACAGTTAGAAACTTTTTGAACGCTAACGACGCCACGGACGAGACGGATTACAGAACGACACCGACAGAAATCTTCACAATTTTAAAATACATGAAACCGTTAAAGGCACCCGGACCGGACGACATACAAAACAAAATTCTACATAACTTATCTCGGAAGACCTTAGTACAGTTAACTCAAATAATTAACGGGATTTTCCAACTCCGTCACTTTCCAGCCTCCTGGAAATGTGCGAACATTATCCCGGTAATGAAACCAGGCAAAAAGGACAGCGATCCGATTAGCTATCGGCCTATTAGCCTGCTAAATACGCTGAGCAAGGTGGCGGAGAAGATTATCCTAAAGCGAATAAACAAACACATAGACAGACACAACATACTGACGGACTGCCAATTTGGGTTCCGACAAAGACATAATACAGTACAGCAGACGACCAGAATAATCAAAGACATCACATACAATTTTAACAAGGGAAACGTGACTGCTCTGACACTACTTGACATTGAAAAAGCATTCGACAGAGTTTGGACAGACGGACTGATCTATAAACTGATGACATTAAAATTCCCACCGGCGCTAATCAAACTTATCGACAACTACCTACGTGACCGAACATTCACAGTTAAAATCAATGACAGTTACTCGACGCACCGCCCAGTGACAGCAGGGGTTCCCCAAGGGTCAATCCTAGGCCCAGTCCTTTTCACCCTCTTCATAAATGACATCCCAACCATGCCCCAAACAAACCTGGCCCTCTACGCGGACGACACGGCGGTTTACAGCCACTCGTGCACCGCGATTACGGCACACAAAAAGGTCGAAATACACTTAAACCTAATCACAGAATTTCTCAAATTATGGAAAATCACACTCAACGGACAGAAGACGGAGACAATTACATTTACAAGAAAATTTACCAACACCAGAATATTCCTTCCCCCCAAGATTGACAACCACCCCATTATTCCAAAAAAATCCGTCAAATACCTTGGAATCCATCTTGACAGCAGACTCTCCTTCAAAACCCACATCAAAAAAACCATCCCCAAAGGGTTCGCTGCGCTGAAGAGTATCTACTCTCTCATGAGTAAACGAAGCGAATTGTCGAGAGAGAATAAACTTCTCCTATATAAAGTAATCATTAGACCTGTCTTGGTCTACGGTGCGCCGGCTTGGTGCGGGGCCTCTCCGACCAATCTGTTGCTTCTGCAGCGTTTCCAAAACAAGTGCCTGCGTTTGGCGTTAAACATGGACAGATATACCAGAATTGACAGACTACACGAGGAAGGACAAATACAGCGACTTACAGATTACATTAGGGAACACGCACAGAAATTTTACGAGACTCAGACTAACCGAAGACATCACAACAGACTCATAAGAGAAATAACGAACATACGAGGACATAACGCGACAATTGTTTTAAAACATAAGCTCCCCTATCAGACCTTACCCGTTTTCATAGAAAACGAGACCGAATGATATTAAACGCGTGTGTACACGTATCTGTGTAAATATGTAAATATGTAAATAGTTTCCTTTATGTTAGTTCTGTTCATTTTAGTTTATTTCATTTATGTTATAATAGATTTCGCATTGTATTCCTTACATTAGCTTGTTACCTTTTATTTTTTTTGGTACACCATTATCAAATTGTAATTATTATACCACATATGTAACGTATCCCCCACCAAATCTGCTAAGGCCTCCCTATATGTCTCTGCGCTTCCGCACAAAGAGACTAAATATAGGCCCATAAATGTCCGATCTAGAGGTTATTACTTTGTTAAGTAGGTACTCTAAACCTACCAAATTTGTATTTATATAACTTTTGTTGTTGTATTTTGTATGTTATAAATAAAAACCTTTAAATAGAAATAGTTCTCGTCCGATCACTGAAGTTAAGCAAAGTCGGGCGCGGTTAGTACTTGGATGGGTGACCGCTTGGGAACACCGCGTGCCGTTGCCTTTTGCTGACGTCCGTCAAAGTGGACAGATGGTTGTTTTGTTGCAGACAGATGTGTCAGTAGTCAGGAAACTGCCCAGTCGAGATGAAATTCCGTTTGTGCGATGTTTTACCGATCGGGCTCGGGGCTTGGCCTTCTCTAAGCAGCCATACGTGAAATTTGACATTTGACAGGTGTCAACTGTCAGTTCTGAGAGCAAGTGAAATGAAATGCCCTTCCTGCAATGTTTTACTGTTCGGGCTCGCGGTGTGACGTTTTCTAAGCTGACATACGTCAAATTTCACAGTTCAGCGAGCAAGTGAAATGAAATGCCGTTCCTGCAACGTTTTAGTGTTTGGGCTCGCGGTGTGGCGTTTTCTAAGCAGACATACGTCAAATTTGACATTTGACAGGTGTCAGCTGTCATCTCGGGAGCAAGTGGAATGAAATGCCCTTCCTGCAATGTTTTAGTGTTCGGGCTCGCGGTGTGACGTTTCCTAAGCAGACATACGTCAAATTTGACATTTGACAGATGTCAACTGTCAGTTCAGTGAGCAAGTGAAATGAAATGCAGTGCCTGCAATGTTTCACGGCCCGGGCTCGCGGCGTGACTTTCTCTAAGTAGACATACGTCAAATTTGACATTTGACAAATGCCAACTGTCTGTTCGGACGGTGTCGACAGTAGTCAGGTAACTGCCACCTCATGCTTTTTTTTTTTTTTTTTTTTTTTTTTTTGTGTCGACTGTCAATCAACCGAGAAAAAAATGTAAAGTTAAGCATGCATGTGCGAGGACAGCGCTCGAATGGGTGACCGCTCGGGATCACCGCGTGTCGTTTTCTACGCAGACACACGTGTTTTTTGACATTTGACAGGTGTCAACTGTCAATTGAGTGAGCAATTCACAAGCTACGACGGTCGTCGGACTTGGACGCGACTTAAATGTCAGGCAACGGCCATACCACTTTGAACACACCAGTTCTCGTCCAGTCTCGCTCGAACCTTCGCAGCGAGCGGACGTGTTAGCAGCCGTACGACTGAGCGCCGCTGTATGTTCACATCTAGCGAGTCGATACACAGTGCCTACATAATAATTGTTTATACTCGAACAATCAATAGTGTTATAGTGTAATTAATGTAAATAGTGTAGTTTAGTGTAAATAGTTAATATAATAAATAGTTTAAGTGAAGTTTTGGGATTAGTATTAAGAACTTGTGGGATTAGCATTAAGAATTAGTTTAATTATAATAAGACAGTTTTTAAAAAACAAATAGTACGTAAGTGTTAATAAACATACAGTGAACATGACAAGAAAAAAGATTAGAAGAGAGGACCCGGCGCCAGGTGCTTCGGAAGTACCTTTAAAAAACTCGTATGAAAGCCTAATGGACCTCGTTGACACAGATTTAAGTTCTGACGACGAAACGGAAGACCAACCCGAGAGAACGAACGGCAAAACCAAACGTTCAGCAGCAAAAACAGAAAAGCCACCCCCAATTGTTCTCCACCGGAAAATCCGTGAGGGAAAACTGCTCCGGCAGACCATCGCGGGAATGGTGGGAGAGAATAACTTCACAATGAAATTCGGCAATCAGGAGACCTATATCTACGCCAACTCGATGGAAAATTTCACGAAAATCAAAGGTAAGCTCGAGGGAGAGTTTCACACATTCACCACCAAAGCAGAGAAAACTAACGCGTTTGTCCTCCATGGCCTGCCGGAGGACACGGAAACCGACGAAATCATTGCGGAACTACAGGACAAATATCAAATTAAAGTCGCCAAATGTCTCAAAATGAGGGACACGCGTTCCCCGCTTTTCCTGCTGACAGTCCCTAAGAGCATCTCACTGAAAATTCTCCAAAACGTGGTTCATTACATAAGTCATACCAAAGTTACATTCAGAATGTACATTAACAAGAAGAAGATGACTCAGTGTCACCGTTGCCAAAGATGGGGCCACGCCACCAGCAACTGCTTCGCAAGCCCGAAGTGCATGAAGTGCGGAGAGGGCCACTACTCGCACGCATGTGAGAAGCCCAGAGATGAACCTGCGTTGTGCGTCAACTGCAAGGGGGCGCACACTGCCAATTCTACTACCTGTCCAATATATATCCAGCGACTGGAATGGATATCTAAGAAAAAATCATCTGTGCCTGCCAGGGTGAAGACGACGGTCCACGTCGACGCTCCCCCTCCGCCAGTCAACGTATGGCAGACAAGAGACCGTAACGCAGAGAACAACTCCCAACGAGAGGAATGGCCAACACTATCAGCGGCAACAACCTCGAGTGTCCCGGTCGCCGCGCCAGCTGCACCCGTTGCAGCCGCTGCCCCCACCACCAACCTAGAGTTCACCGCTGCAAATGGTATGTTTAGTGAGATGACACGCACAAATCAATTAATAGGCGACATCCCCCGTTTCCGCGATGCCTGGAGACAACTTAATAACCAACTGGCCACGTGCAACTCACTGGGCCAAAAACTACAAACAGTAATCTTATTTTGCATGAATCTAGAATGAAACAGTTGTCTATTGTAAGCTGGAACGCAAACGGGATACGGAATAAGATAGGGGAGCTCCTGTCCTTCCTGGGCAGCACCGACACGCCTCTTATGCTCATTAACGAGACCAAACTAGACAGCTCCTTTAAATTAAAAGTAAAAGGCTATTCTGTGATCCGAAAGGACCGCAAGAACGGAGCCGGAGGCGTGGCGGTGCTGGTCAGGAATGACTTACCACACACACAAGTACTGACACACAAAACAATCAAAATTGAACACATCGCCATACGACTGACGGACAACCTACACATCATCTCAATTTACAACCCACCCTTGAACAAAATCACGAACAGAGACTTAGACCTACTGACAAAAACCGCAGACAAATTACTGATAATAGGAGACTTCAACGCCACCCACACCGCCTGGAACTGCCACAGGGTCAACAAAAACGGAAACGCGCTGTACAACTACTCGTTGGGGAGTGGGTGCACGATCCTCTTCCCGGACTCCCACACACACTACCCAGTAAACAACATGACCCCGACCACCATAGACATAGCTCTGGCTAAAAACATCCCAAACATTGACGACTTTACATCACTCACCACACTAAACTCAGACCACAATCCCGTAAGACTGACTTTTACAAAGACTTACGACACAGGACGCCGACGAACAATGCCCGACTACAGAAACGTAGACTGGACTGAATTTAGGCGACATCTGGACAGGAAAATAACAATTCGACGAGTAGACACAATAGACGAACTCGAAACCGAGACAGAAAAACTGACGGACTGCATTAATTCGACAAAACGGAAACTAATACGAAACAGAAAACTGGACATAACACAAGAACAACTACCGACTACCATTAAAGACAAAATTAAGACGAGAAACAGATACAGACGAGACTGGCAAAAACACAGGGACCCAACTGACAAACAAATCATGACCGACCTGACCAGACAAATACGGACGGAAATTTCCAATTTCCGCAACGACAGATGGACAAAGAAGCTTAATAGACTAAATACCACCGACAACTCCATTTGGAGGATGACGAAGAGACTAAAGAACAGCTACAAACCGATACCGACACTCACAAATGGACCGCAAACGGCAATGACGGACGCTGAAAAAGCTGAACTAATAGCAGACACTTGGGAAGACGTACACAAAATTGACACAGACAATGACGACAGACAGAAACTAATAACAGAAATTGTTAAACTTTACCTGGACAGAAACGACAGTACAGAAAGACTAGAATTATCGACCTGCCCGCGGGAAATAACCGACATCATAAGACACCTCAAACCGTTGAAAGCACCCGGACCGGACTCGATTCAAAACAAGATCTTAAAGAACCTCTCCCGCAAGGCTATCGTGCAATTGACGCACATAGTGAATGGAGTTTTGAAGTTGCACCACTTCCCTGTCTCTTGGAAGACTGCCAACGTCGTACCGGTGCTCAAACCTGGAAAGACAGAAACCGACCCCAACAGTTATCGACCCATCAGCTTACTTAGCTCATTGAACAAAATTACAGAAAAAATCATACACAAACACATCAACAAACACATTAGACAAAACAAAATCCTGACGGACAACCAATTCGGATTCAGACGGAAACACAACACAGTACAACAAATAACTAGAATTATCAAAGACGTGACTTACAATTTCAATAAACAGAACGTGACCGCACTGACATTACTAGACATTCAAAAAGCCTTCGACAGAGTATGGACAGACGGACTGCTGTTTAAATTAATAAAATTAAAGTTCCCAGAGAGCATCGTGCGCCTGATGGGCAGTTATCTGAGAGACAGACGATTTTCTGTTATCGTAAACAATAGAAGCTCCTCACTCAGGCCGATAGCCGCGGGGGTACCTCAAGGTTCAATCCTAGGCCCGGTGCTCTTCAACATATACATTAACGACATACCGACGATGCCACAGACGAAAATAGCACTCTACGCAGACGACACAGCAGTATACAGCCACTCATTCCACGCCATCACGGCCCATAAAAAGACAGAAATACACACAGGACTGATAACTAAATTCTTTAAAGACTGGAAAATAACACTCAACGCACAGAAGACAGAGACGATTACATTCAAACGGAAACACACCAACACACACCTGATCACTCCCTCCAAAGTCAATAATCACCCAATAATCCCCAAACAGACAGTCCAGTATCTAGGCGTACACCTGGATTCTCGACTGTCCTACCATACACACATTTCCAAAACCATAAACAGAGGATTCTCTGCACTCAAAAGCATCTACTCCCTGATGAGTAGAAGCAGTTGTCTGTCTATACAAAACAAGCTGCTACTCTACAAAGTCATCATCAGACCAACGCTTGTTTATGCCGCACCGGCTTGGTGCAGTGCAGCGCCGACCAACATGTTGAAACTGCAGCGGTTCCAGAACAAGTGCCTGAGGTTGGCACTAAACATGGACAGATACACCAAAATCGACAAACTACACGAGGATGCACAAATCCCAAGACTGACAGACTACATTGCAGAACACTCACAGAAATTTTACACAACACAGACACACGACAAACACCCAAACCCTCTAATTAGAGATATCACATCCATTAGACAACACAACACCACAATTACACTAAAACACAAGCTACCCTATCAAACGTTGCCCATTTTTGCTGAAAGGCGTGAATAAATGAAAAGCATGAATGGAAATTCCTCTAAATTAAAATTTTTAAACTAGTGATAGTAATCAGGTAAATAACTTGCTTGCTACCTTTTATATTTTTGGTTGAGTTGTTAATAGTTTTAAGTCCCATCAAACATGTATCTGCTGTATAACAAATATGTTCTACCGGCTCGGTGCTTACGTTTCCGCAGGCCTAAAAACCTGTGGAATCCACATCCGTCGAGCCATTTTAATTTGACCATTTTTAGAGGTAGATACCCCTTGGGTAGGTACTCTAATCTCTGTACATATTGTAAATAATTAAATGTATATATTTAATTGTATTGTTTTTGATTAAATAAAGACTCTTTAAAGAAAGAAAGAAGTTCTCGTCCGATCACTGAAGTTAAGCAAAGTCGGGCGCGGTTAGTACTTGGATGGGTGGCCGCTTGGGAACACCGCGTGCCGTTGCCTTTTGCTGACGTCCGTCAAAGTGGACAGATGGTTGTTTTGTTGCAGACAGATGTGTCAGTAGTCAGGAAACTGCCCAGTCGAGATGAAATTCCGTTTGTGCGATGTTTTACCGATCGGGCTCGGGGCTTGGCCTTCTCTAAGCAGCCATACGTGAAATTTGACATTTGACAGGTGTCAACTGTCAGTTCTGAGAGCAAGTGAAATGAAATGCCCTTCCTGCAATGTTTTACTGTTCGGGCTCGCGGTGTGACGTTTTCTAAGCTGACATACGTCAAATTTCACAGTTCAGCGAGCAAGTGAAATGAAATGCCGTTCCTGCAACGTTTTAGTGTTTGGGCTCGCGGTGTGGCGTTTTCTAAGCAGACATACGTCAAATTTGACATTTGACAGGTGTCAGCTGTCATCTCGGGAGCAAGTGGAATGAAATGCCCTTCCTGCAATGTTTTAGTGTTCGGGCTCGCGGTGTGACGTTTCCTAAGCAGACATACGTCAAATTTGACATTTGACAGATGTCAACTGTCAGTTCAGTGAGCAAGTGAAATGAAATGCAGTGCCTGCAATGTTTCACGGCCCGGGCTCGCGGCGTGACGTTCTCTAAGTAGACATACGTCAAATTTGACATTTGACAAATGCCAACTGTCTGTTCGGACGGTGTCGACAGTAGTCAGGT
This sequence comes from Phosphuga atrata, assembly GCA_944588485.1. Taxonomy (NCBI): domain Eukaryota; kingdom Metazoa; phylum Arthropoda; class Insecta; order Coleoptera; family Silphidae; genus Phosphuga; species Phosphuga atrata. Next base: position 11,031,437 of record OX155901.1, read on the forward strand.
AACTGCCACCTCATGCTTTTTTTTTTTTTTTTTTTTTTTTTTTTGTGTCGACTGTCAATCAACCGAGAAAAAAATGTAAAGTTAAGCATGCATGTGCGAGGACAGCGCTCGAATGGGTGACCGCTCGGGATCACCGCGTGTCGTTTTCTACGCAGACACACGTGTTTTTTGACATTTGACAGGTGTCAACTGTCAATTGAGTGAGCAATTCACAAGCTACGACGGTCGTCGGACTTGGACGCGACTTAAATGTCAGGCAACGGCCATACCACTTTGAACACACCAGTTCTCGTCCGATCACTGAAGTTAAGCAAAGTCGGGCGCGGTTAGTACTTGGATGGGTGACCGCTTGGGAACACCGCGTGCCGTTGCCTTTTGCTGACGTCCGTCAAAGTGGACAGATGGTTGTTTTGTTGCAGACAGATGTGTCAGTAGTCAGGAAACTGCCCAGTCGAGATGAAATTCCGTTTGTGCGATGTTTTACCGATCGGGCTCGGGGCTTGGCCTTCTCTAAGCAGCCATACGTGAAATTTGACATTTGACAGGTGTCAACTGTCAGTTCTGAGAGCAAGTGAAATGAAATGCCCTTCCTGCAATGTTTTACTGTTCGGGCTCGCGGTGTGACGTTTTCTAAGCTGACATACGTCAAATTTCACAGTTCAGCGAGCAAGTGAAATGAAATGCCGTTCCTGCAACGTTTTAGTGTTTGGGCTCGCGGTGTGGCGTTTTCTAAGCAGACATACGTCAAATTTGACATTTGACAGGTGTCAGCTGTCATCTCGGGAGCAAGTGGAATGAAATGCCCTTCCTGCAATGTTTTAGTGTTCGGGCTCGCGGTGTGACGTTTCCTAAGCAGACATACGTCAAATTTGACATTTGACAGATGTCAACTGTCAGTTCAGTGAGCAAGTGAAATGAAATGCAGTGCCTGCAATGTTTCACGGCCCGGGCTCGCGGCGTGACTTTCTCTAAGTAGACATACGTCAAATTTGACATTTGACAAATGCCAACTGTCTGTTCGGACGGTGTCGACAGTAGTCAGGTAACTGCCACCTCATGCTTTTTTTTTTTTTTTTTTTTTTTTTTTGTGTCGACTGTCAATCAACCGAGAAAAAAATGTAAAGTTAAGCATGCATGTGCGAGGACAGCGCTCGAATGGGTGACCGCTCGGGATCACCGCGTGTCGTTTTCTACGCAGACACACGTGTTTTTTGACATTTGACAGGTGTCAACTGTCAATTGAGTGAGCAATTCACAAGCTACGACGGTCGTCGGACTTGGACGCGACTTAAATGTCAGGCAACGGCCATACCACTTTGAACACACCAGTTCTCGTCCGATCACTGAAGTTAAGCAAAGTCGGGCGCGGTTAGTACTTGGATGGGTGGCCGCTTGGGAACACCGCGTGCCGTTGCCTTTTGCTGACGTCCGTCAAAGTGGACAGATGGTTGTTTTGTTGCAGACAGATGTGTCAGTAGTCAGGAAACTGCCCAGTCGAGATGAAATTCCGTTTGTGCGATGTTTTACCGATCGGGCTCGGGGCTTGGCCTTCTCTAAGCAGCCATACGTGAAATTTGACATTTGACAGGTGTCAACTGTCAGTTCTGAGAGCAAGTGAAATGAAATGCCCTTCCTGCAATGTTTTACTGTTCGGGCTCGCGGTGTGACGTTTTCTAAGCTGACATACGTCAAATTTCACAGTTCAGCGAGCAAGTGAAATGAAATGCCGTTCCTGCAACGTTTTAGTGTTTGGGCTCGCGGTGTGGCGTTTTCTAAGCAGACATACGTCAAATTTGACATTTGACAGGTGTCAGCTGTCATCTCGGGAGCAAGTGGAATGAAATGCCCTTCCTGCAATGTTTTAGTGTTCGGGCTCGCGGTGTGACGTTTCCTAAGCAGACATACGTCAAATTTGACATTTGACAGATGTCAACTGTCAGTTCAGTGAGCAAGTGAAATGAAATGCAGTGCCTGCAATGTTTCACGGCCCGGGCTCGCGGCGTGACGTTCTCTAAGTAGACATACGTCAAATTTGACATTTGACAAATGCCAACTGTCTGTTCGGACGGTGTCGACAGTAGTCAGGTAACTGCCACCTCATGCTTTTTTTTTTTTTTTTTTTTTTTTTTTGTGTCGACTGTCAATCAACCGAGAAAAAAATGTAAAGTTAAGCATGCATGTGCGAGGACAGCGCTCGAATGGGTGACCGCTCGGGATCACCGCGTGTCGTTTTCTACGCAGACACACGTGTTTTTTGACATTTGACAGGTGTCAACTGTCAATTGAGTGAGCAATTCACAAGCTACGACGGTCGTCGGACTTGGACGCGACTTAAATGTCAGGCAACGGCCATACCACTTTGAACACACCAGTTCTCGTCCACGACCACGAAGACACGGACATATCGGACAGTGAAACGGAAAATGTCGCTACAGAGACAACCCGCCTAGTTACTAAAACTAAAAAGAAAGAAGTTAAACCACCCCCAATTGTCATCCACCGCAGAGTCACGGAAGGTAAAGAAATTAAAACCAAACTTACCACTTATATTGGAGAGAACAACTTCAATATCAAATATGGATCGAAAAACACGCACATATACGCAAATAATATGGAAAATTTTAACATACTTAAACAAAAAATGAAGGACGACGATTTCCATACGTATAGCACAAGCGAGGAGAAAACTAACGCGTTCGTCATTCGCGGGCTCGCCGACGACGTAGAGGAAAAGGAAATCAGTGAGGAATTTCATAGCAAATTTCAAATTTCCTTAATCAAGTGCCTCAGGATGAAGGGAACCAAACACCCGCTATTCCTAATAGCGGTACCCAAAAATATAACCCTAAGGATTCTGGAAGATCTTGTGAAATTTATTCTTCACACAAGAATTTCGTTCAGGGCATACGTCAATAAGAAGAAAATGACACAGTGCCATAGATGCCAGCAATGGGGACACGCGACAAGCAACTGTTTCGCGTCCCCTGTGTGTTTGAAATGCGCGGATGGACATTTTACGCACGCCTGCACAAAACCGCGAGAAGAACCGGCAAAATGTGCTAACTGTGAGGGCGATCACCCGGCAAATTCGACCAGCTGTCCCGTGTACATAAGGAGGCTGGAGTGGATCCAAAATAAACGGACGTCCGCCCGAAGAAATCCTCAAAGGAGGGAAACATTCGTGGATGCGCCGCCCCCCGCCGTGAACGCGTGGCAGAGAAGATCAGAACGTGAGGAATTTCCAGCCATAGGAGTCGCCGCAGAGCCAGTCCCACCACAGCACACAGGACCCCCAGCAGTCGCAGCCCCAGCCCTACCTCAACCCAGAAGACCCCCGGCAGTCCCAGTCGCCGAACCGACGACATCCTCCCCAACGGCAACTGACCCAAGCTGCGACATCACCAGGATGTTCAGCCTGATGGAGCGCACCCGAGCTGTCATGATAGACATCCCTAGGATGATAGCTGCCTGGGAGCAATTGAACGAGAAACTAGCCAACTGCCAATCGGCAGGAGAGCAGCTCCAAACGATAATCTTCTTTTGTATGGCTCTAAAATGAATGCAATAAATGTGGTGAGTTGGAACGCAAACGGGATAAGAAATAAGATAGGGGAGCTTCTATCCTTCCTGAGCAGCACCGACACGCACCTCATGTTAATTAATGAAACCAAAATTGACCAATCGTATAGTCTCCGGGTCAGAGGTTACTCTGTGGTCCGGCAGGATTGTAAAAGCGGTGTCGGAGGTGTGGCGGTGCTGGTCAGGAACGACACACCGTACAGCAGACTGAAAACAGACAAGCAAATCAAGATCGAAAACGTAGCTATCCGACTGACAAACAAGATTCACGTAATCTCAATTTACAATTCACCGACAAATAAAATCACGTACAAGGACTTGGATTTACTGACCAACATAGGAGACAAAGTGCTTGTAATAGGGGACTTTAACGCTACCCACAGCGCCTGGAATTGCGGCAGAAACAACAGAAACGGAGTTACATTGTTCAATTACTCTTTAGCGAGCAGATCCACGATCCTTTTTCCCGACACTCATACTCACTATCCCGCAAATAACTTTTCCCCGACGACAATCGACTTTGCGCTTGTTAAAAATATCAAAGACATCACAGACCCAGCGACCCTGAATTCCTTGAACTCCGACCATAATCCTATCCGCCTCACCCTTGGGAAATTCCCCGAGAAAGTACAGCAACGAACATTACCGGACTATACAAACGTGGACTGGACAGCGTTTCGTCGTGAACTCGACAGACGAATCACAGTAAGACGAATAGACTGTATTGAAGAACTGGAGAACGAAACAAAAAAACTGACCCACAATATAACGGTGACGAAACGGAAACTGATTAGGTACAAAAAACTTGACGATATACACAATTTCGAAATACCAACATACATTAAGGACTTGATACGCACGAGAAACAGATACAGACACGACTGGCAGAGAAACCGAGACGCGATAGACAAACAAAATATGAACAGACTGACTAGACAAATAAGAACAGAAATAAGTAAATTCAGAAATGACAAATGGACTAACAAACTGAATCGACTCAACGCTACCGACAACTCCCTATGGCGACTGACAAAGAGACTAAAAAACAAATACAGACCCATACCAACCTTGACAGTAGGCGCCCAAATGGCAATGACTGACAAAGACAAAACCGAATTGATAGCGGACGTACTGCAAAAAGTACACGAAATTGACCCAGACAACAACGAACCACAAACCAAAGTTATTGAGACAGTCAGAAACTTTTTGAACGGTAACGACGTCACGGACGAAACTGATTACAGAACGACCCCTACAGAAATTCTGGGAATTTTAAAATACATGAAACCTTTAAAAGCCCCCGGACCGGACGACATTCAAAACAAAATACTGAAAAACCTTTCTCGGAAGACTTTAGTGCAGATTATGCATATAATTAATGCTATTTTCAAACTCCGTCACTTTCCAGCCCCTTGGAAATGTGCCAATATTATTCCTGTTTTAAAACCAGGTAAAAAGGACAGTGATCCGATTAACTATCGGCCCATTAGCCTTCTAAGCACACTGAGTAAGGTGACGGAGAAAATTATTCTGAGACGAGTAAACAATCACATAAACAGACACAACATACTGACGGACTGCCAATTTGGGTTCAGACAAAGACATAATACAGTTCAGCAGACGACTAGAATAACTAAAGACATCACCTACAATTTTAACAAGGGAAACGTGACTGCACTAACACTACTTGACATAGAAAAAGCATTTGACAGGGTTTGGACAGACGGACTGACCTATAAATTGATAAAACTAAAATTCCCACCAACGTTAATTAAACTGATCGACAATTACTTACGTGACAGAACGTTTACAGTTAAAATTAACAACAGTTACTCGACACACCGACCAGTGACAGCAGGGGTTCCCCAAGGGTCAATCCTAGGCCCAGTCCTATTCAGCCTTTTCATAAACGACATCCCAACCATGCCACAAACAAACCTCGCCCTTTACGCGGACGACACGGCGGTTTACAGCCACTCTTACACCGCTATAACGGCACACAAAAAAGTTGAAATCCACCTAAGACTGATCACAGAATTTTTTAAATTATGGAAAATAACTCTGAACGGACAAAAGACTGAGACAATAACATTTACGAAAAAATTCACCAACACCAAACTATTCCTTCCTCCCAAGATAGACGACCATCCAATTATACCCAAAAAATCCGTAAAATACCTAGGAATCCATCTCGACAGCAGACTCTCTTTTAAAACCCACATTAAAAAGACCATCCCTAAAGGATTTGCTGCGCTAAAGAGTATCTACTCACTCATGAGTAAAAGGAGCGAAATGTCGAGAGAGAATAAACTTCTCCTCTATAAAGTCATTATCAGACCTGTCTTGGTCTACGGTGCGCCGGCTTGGTGCGGGGCCTCTCCGACCAATCTGTTGATTCTGCAGCGATTCCAAAACAAGTGTCTGCGTATGGCGTTAAACATGGACAGATACACTAGAATTGACAGACTTCACGAAGAAGGACATATACAGCGACTAACAGACTACATTAGGGAACACGCACAGAAGTTTTACAAGACCCAGACTAACCGAAAACATCATAACAGACTTATAAGAGACATAACGAACATACGAAGACACAACGCGACCATTGAGCTAAAACATAAGCTCCCTTATCAGACCTTACCCGTTTTCGAAGAAAGCGAGAGTGAATGAAACTGAGAATGCGTGTGAGTGCGAATGGGCGTGAACGCGTATGAATGTGTAAATATGTAAATATGTAAATAATATGTAAATAGTTTCCTATATTTTATTCTTGTTTTACCCTAATACCTTATTTTAATTTTGTATCCTATTAAACACACTCCGCTTGATACCTTTCCTTTTTTTGGTACACCAAAATCCCATTGTAACAATTACCCCACTCCCATTTCAATATCCATTTCCACCAAATCTGCAAAGGCCACCATAGATGTCTCCGTGCAATTCACCAGTTGCACACTGAGGCAAAACAAAGGCCAAAAATTGACCAAACTAGGGGTTATTACTTCTTAAGTAGGGACTCTAAACCTACCAAATTTGTATATATATATAACTTTTGTTGTTGTATTTTTGTATATTATAAATAAAAACCTTAAATAAAAAAAAAAAAAAAAAAAAAAAGTTCTCGTCCGATCACTGAAGTTAAGCAAAGTCGGGCGCGGTTAGTACTTGGATGGGTGACCGCTTGGGAACACCGCGTGCCGTTGCCTTTTGCTGACGTCCGTCAAAGTGGACAGATGGTTGTTTTGTTGCAGACAGATGTGTCAGTAGTCAGGAAACTGCCCAGTCGAGATGAAATTCCGTTTGTGCGATGTTTTACCGATCGGGCTCGGGGCTTGGCCTTCTCTAAGCAGCCATACGTGAAATTTGACATTTGACAGGTGTCAACTGTCAGTTCTGAGAGCAAGTGAAATGAAATGCCCTTCCTGCAATGTTTTACTGTTCGGGCTCGCGGTGTGACGTTTTCTAAGCTGACATACGTCAAATTTCACAGTTCAGCGAGCAAGTGAAATGAAATGCCGTTCCTGCAACGTTTTAGTGTTTGGGCTCGCGGTGTGGCGTTTTCTAAGCAGACATACGTCAAATTTGACATTTGACAGGTGTCAGCTGTCATCTCGGGAGCAAGTGGAATGAAATGCCCTTCCTGCAATGTTTTAGTGTTCGGGCTCGCGGTGTGACGTTTCCTAAGCAGACATACGTCAAATTTGACATTTGACAGATGTCAACTGTCAGTTCAGTGAGCAAGTGAAATGAAATGCAGTGCCTGCAATGTTTCACGGCCCGGGCTCGCGGCGTGACGTTCTCTAAGTAGACATACGTCAAATTTGACATTTGACAAATGCCAACTGTCTGTTCGGACGGTGTCGACAGTAGTCAGGTAACTGCCACCTCATGCTTTTTTTTTTTTTTTTTTTTTTTTTTTTTTTAAGTGTCGACTGTCAATCAACCGAGAAAAAAATGTAAAGTTAAGCATGCATGTGCGAGGACAGCGCTCGAATGGGTGACCGCTCGGGATCACCGCGTGTCGTTTTCTACGCAGACACACGTGTTTTTTGACATTTGACAGGTGTCAACTGTCAATTGAGTGAGCAATTCACAAGCTACGACGGTCGTCGGCCTTGGACGCGACTTAAATGTCAGGCAACGGCCATACCACTTTGAACACACCAGTTCTCGTCCGATCACTGAAGTTAAGCAAAGTCGGGCGCGGTTAGTACTTGGATGGGTGACCGCTTGGGAACACCGCGTGCCGTTGCCTTTTGCTGACGTCCGTCAAAGTGGACAGATGGTTGTTTTGTTGCAGACAGATGTGTCAGTAGTCAGGAAACTGCCCAGTCGAGATGAAATTCCGTTTGTGCGATGTTTTACCGATCGGGCTCGGGGCTTGGCCTTCTCTAAGCAGCCATACGTGAAATTTGACATTTGACAGGTGTCAACTGTCAGTTCTGAGAGCAAGTGAAATGAAATGCCCTTCCTGCAATGTTTTACTGTTCGGGCTCGCGGTGTGACGTTTTCTAAGCTGACATACGTCAAATTTCACAGTTCAGCGAGCAAGTGAAATGAAATGCCGTTCCTGCAACGTTTTAGTGTTTGGGCTCGCGGTGTGGCGTTTTCTAAGCAGACATACGTCAAATTTGACATTTGACAGGTGTCAGCTGTCATCTCGGGAGCAAGTGGAATGAAATGCCCTTCCTGCAATGTTTTAGTGTTCGGGCTCGCGGTGTGACGTTTCCTAAGCAGACATACGTCAAATTTGACATTTGACAGATGTCAACTGTCAGTTCAGTGAGCAAGTGAAATGAAATGCAGTGCCTGCAATGTTTCACGGCCCGGGCTCGCGGCGTGACGTTCTCTAAGTAGACATACGTCAAATTTGACATTTGACAAATGCCAACTGTCTGTTCGGACGGTGTCGACAGTAGTCAGGTAACTGCCACCTCATGCTTTTTTTTTTTTTTTTTTTTTTTTTTTTTTAAGTGTCGGCTGTCAATCAACCGAGAAAAAAATGTAAAGTTAAGCATGCATGTGCGAGGACAGCGCTCGAATGGGTGACCGCTCGGGATCACCGCGTGTCGTTTTCTACGCAGACACACGTGTTTTTTGACATTTGACAGGTGTCAACTGTCAATTGAGTGAGCAATTCACAAGCTACGACGGTCGTCGGCCTTGGACGCGACTTAAATGTCAGGCAACGGCCATACCACTTTGAACACACCAGTTCTCGTCCGATCACTGAAGTTAAGCAAAGTCGGGCGCGGTTAGTACTTGGATGGGTGACCGCTTGGGAACACCGCGTGCCGTTGCCTTTTGCTGACGTCCGTCAAAGTGGACAGATGGTTGTTTTGTTGCAGACAGATGTGTCAGTAGTCAGGAAACTGCCCAGTCGAGATGAAATTCCGTTTGTGCGATGTTTTACCGATCGGGCTCGGGGCTTGGCCTTCTCTAAGCAGCCATACGTGAAATTTGACATTTGACAGGTGTCAACTGTCAGTTCTGAGAGCAAGTGAAATGAAATGCCCTTCCTGCAATGTTTTACTGTTCGGGCTCGCGGTGTGACGTTTTCTAAGCTGACATACGTCAAATTTCACAGTTCAGCGAGCAAGTGAAATGAAATGCCGTTCCTGCAACGTTTTAGTGTTTGGGCTCGCGGTGTGGCGTTTTCTAAGCAGACATACGTCAAATTTGACATTTGACAGGTGTCAGCTGTCATCTCGGGAGCAAGTGGAATGAAATGCCCTTCCTGCAATGTTTTAGTGTTCGGGCTCGCGGTGTGACGTTTCCTAAGCAGACATACGTCAAATTTGACATTTGACAGATGTCAACTGTCAGTTCAGTGAGCAAGTGAAATGAAATGCAGTGCCTGCAATGTTTCACGGCCCGGGCTCGCGGCGTGACTTTCTCTAAGTAGACATACGTCAAATTTGACATTTGACAAATGCCAGCTGTCTGTTCGGACGGTGTCGACAGTAGTCAGGTAACTGCCACCTCATGCTTTTTTTTTTTTTTTTTTTTTTTTTTTTGTGTCGACTGTCAATCAACCGAGAAAAAAATGTAAAGTTAAGCATGCATGTGCGAGGACAGCGCTCGAATGGGTGACCGCTCGGGATCACCGCGTGTCGTTTTCTACGCAGACACACGTGTTTTTTGACATTTGACAGGTGTCAACTGTCAATTGAGTGAGCAATTCACAAGCTACGACGGTCGTCGGACTTGGACGCGACTTAAATGTCAGGCAACGGCCATACCACTTTGAACACACCAGTTCTCGTCCCAGTCTCGCTCGAACCTTCGCAGCGAGCGGACGTGTTAGCAGCCGTACGACTGAGCGCCGCTGTATGTTCACATCTAGCGAGTCGATACACAGTGCCTACATAATAATTGTTTATACTCGAACAATCAATAGTGTTATAGTGTAATTAATGTAAATAGTGTAGTTTAGTGTAAATAGTTAATATAATAAATAGTTTAAGTGAAGTTTTGGGATTAGTATTAAGAACTTTTGGGATTAGCATTAAGAATTAGTTTAATTATAATAAGACAGTTTTTAAAAAACAAATAGTACGTAAGTGTTAATAAACATACAGTGAACATGACAAGAAAAAAGATTAGAAGAGAGGACCCGGCGCCAGGTGCTTCGGAAGTACCTTTAAAAAACTCGTATGAAAGCCTAATGGACCTCGTTGACACAGATTTAAGTTCTGACGACGAGACGGAAGACCAACCCGAGAGAACGAACGGCAAAACCAAACGTTCAGCAGCAAAAACAGAAAAGCCACCCCCAATTGTTCTCCACCGGAAAATCCGTGAGGGAAAACTGCTCCGGCAGACCATCGCGGGAATGGTGGGAGAGAATAACTTCACAATGAAATTCGGCAATCAGGAGACCTATATCTACGCCAACTCGATGGAAAATTTCACGAAAATCAAAGGTAAGCTCGAGGGAGAGTTTCACACATTCACCACCAAAGCAGAGAAAACTAACGCGTTTGTCCTCCATGGCCTGCCGGAGGACACGGAAACCGACGAAATCATTGCGGAACTACAGGACAAATATCAAATTAAAGTCGCCAAATGTCTCAAAATGAGGGACACGCGTTCCCCGCTTTTCCTGCTGACAGTCCCTAAGAGCATCTCACTGAAAATTCTCCAAAACGTGGTTCATTACATAAGTCATACCAAAGTTACATTCAGAATGTACATTAACAAGAAGAAGATGACTCAGTGTCACCGTTGCCAAAGATGGGGCCACGCCACCAGCAACTGCTTCGCAAGCCCGAAGTGCATGAAGTGCGGAGAGGGCCACTACTCGCACGCATGTGAGAAGCCCAGAGATGAACCTGCGTTGTGCGTCAACTGCAAGGGGGCGCACACTGCCAATTCTACTACCTGTCCAATATATATCCAGCGACTGGAATGGATATCTAAGAAAAAATCATCTGTGCCTGCCAGGGTGAAGACGACGGTCCACGTCGACGCTCCCCCTCCGCCAGTCAACGTATGGCAGACAAGAGACCGTAACGCAGAGAACAACTCCCAACGAGAGGAATGGCCAACACTATCAGCGGCAACAACCTCGAGTGTCCCGGTCGCCGCGCCAGCTGCACCCGTTGCAGCCGCTGCCCCCACCACCAACCTAGAGTTCACCGCTGCAAATGGTATGTTTAGTGAGATGACACGCACAAATCAATTAATAGGCGACATCCCCCGTTTCCGCGATGCCTGGAGACAACTTAATAACCAACTGGCCACGTGCAACTCACTGGGCCAAAAACTACAAACAGTAATCTTATTTTGCATGAATCTAGAATGAAACAGTTGTCTATTGTAAGCTGGAACGCAAACGGGATACGGAATAAGATAGGGGAGCTCCTGTCCTTCCTGGGCAGCACCGACACGCCTCTTATGCTCATTAACGAGACCAAACTAGACAGCTCCTTTAAATTAAAAGTAAAAGGCTATTCTGTGATCCGAAAGGACCGCAAGAACGGAGCCGGAGGCGTGGCGGTGCTGGTCAGGAATGACTTACCACACACACAAGTACTGACACACAAAACAATCAAAATTGAACACATCGCCATACGACTGACGGACAACCTACACATCATCTCAATTTACAACCCACCCTTGAACAAAATCACGAACAGAGACTTAGACCTACTGACAAAAACCGCAGACAAATTACTGATAATAGGAGACTTCAACGCCACCCACACCGCCTGGAACTGCCACAGGGTCAACAAAAACGGAAACGCGCTGTACAACTACTCGTTGGGGAGTGGGTGCACGATCCTCTTCCCGGACTCCCACACACACTACCCAGTAAACAACATGACCCCGACCACCATAGACATAGCTCTGGCTAAAAACATCCCAAACATTGACGACTTTACATCACTCACCACACTAAACTCAGACCACAATCCCGTAAGACTGACTTTTACAAAGACTTACGACACAGGACGCCGACGAACAATGCCCGACTACAGAAACGTAGACTGGACTGAATTTAGGCGACATCTGGACAGGAAAATAACAATTCGACGAGTAGACACAATAGACGAACTCGAAACCGAGACAGAAAAACTGACGGACTGCATTAATTCGACAAAACGGAAACTAATACGAAACAGAAAACTGGACATAACACAAGAACAACTACCGACTACCATTAAAGACAAAATTAAGACGAGAAACAGATACAGACGAGACTGGCAAAAACACAGGGACCCAACTGACAAACAAATCATGACCGACCTGACCAGACAAATACGGACGGAAATTTCCAATTTCCGCAACGACAGATGGACAAAGAAGCTTAATAGACTAAATACCACCGACAACTCCATTTGGAGGATGACGAAGAGACTAAAGAACAGCTACAAACCGATACCGACACTCACAATTGGACCGCAAACGGCAATGACGGATGCTGAAAAAGCTGAACTAATAGCAGACACTTGGGAAGACGTACACAAAATTGACACAGACAATGACGACAGACAGAAACTAATAACAGAAATTGTTAAACTTTACCTGGACAGAAACGACAGTACAGAAAGACTAGAATTATCGACCTGCCCGCGGGAAATAACCGACATCATAAGACACCTCAAACCGTTGAAAGCACCCGGACCGGACTCGATTCAAAACAAGATCTTAAAGAACCTCTCCCGCAAGGCTATCGTGCAATTGACGCACATAGTGAATGGAGTTTTGAAGTTGCACCACTTCCCTGTCTCTTGGAAGACTGCCAACGTCGTACCGGTGCTCAAACCTGGAAAGACAGAAACTGACCCCAACAGTTATCGACCCATCAGCTTACTTAGCTCATTGAACAAAATTACAGAAAAAATCATACACAAACACATCAACAAACACATTAGACAAAACAAAATCCTGACGGACAACCAATTCGGATTCAGACGGAAACACAACACAGTACAACAAATAACTAGAATTATCAAAGACGTGACTTACAATTTCAATAAACAGAACGTGACCGCACTGACATTACTAGACATTCAAAAAGCCTTCGACAGAGTATGGACAGACGGACTGCTGTTTAAATTAATAAAACTAAAGTTCCCAGAGAGCATCGTGCGCCTGATGGGCAGTTATCTGAGAGACAGACGATTTTCTGTTATCGTAAACAATAGGAGCTCCTCACTCAGGCCGATAGCCGCGGGGGTACCTCAAGGTTCAATCCTAGGTCCGGTGCTCTTCAACATATACATTAACGACATACCGACGATGCCACAGACGAAAATAGCACTCTACGCAGACGACACAGCAGTATACAGCCACTCATTCCACGCCATCACGGCCCATAAAAAGACAGAAATACACACAGGACTGATAACTAAATTCTTTAAAGACTGGAAAATAACACTCAACGCACAGAAGGCAGAGACGATTACATTCAAACGGAAACACACCAACACACACCTGATCACTCCCTCCAAAGTCAATAATCACCCAATAATCCCCAAACAGACAGTCCAGTATCTAGGCGTACACCTGGATTCTCGACTGTCCTACCATACACACATTTCCAAAACCATAAACAGAGGATTCTCTGCACTCAAAAGCATCTACTCCCTGATGAGTAGAAGCAGTTGTCTGTCTATACAAAACAAGCTGCTACTCTACAAAGTCATCATCAGACCGACGCTTGTTTATGCCGCACCGGCTTGGTGCAGTGCAGCGCCGACCAACATGTTGAAACTGCAGCGGTTCCAGAACAAGTGCCTGAGGTTGGCACTAAATATGGACAGATACACCAAAATCGACAAACTACACGAGGACGCACAAATCCCAAGACTGACAGACTACATTGCAGAACACTCACAGAAATTTTACACAACACAGACACACGACAAACACCCAAACCCTCTAATTAGAGACATCACATCCATTAGACAACACAACACCACAATTACACTAAAACACAAGCTACCCTATCAAACGTTGCCCATTTTTGCTGAAAGGCGTGAATAAATGAAAAGCATGAATGGAAATTCCTCTAAATTAAAATTTTTAAACTAGTGATAGTAATCAGGTAAATAACTTGCTTGCTACCTTTTATATTTTTGGTTGAGTTGTTAATAGTTTTAAGTCCCATCAAACATGTATCTGCTGTATAACAAATATGTTCTACCGGCTCGGTGCTTACGTTTCCGCAGGCCTAAAAACCTGTGGAATCCACATCCGTCGAGCCATTTTAATTTGACCATTTTTAGAGGTAGATACCCCTTGGGTAGGTACTCTAATCTCTGTACATATTGTAAATAATTAAATGTATATATTTAATTGTATTGTTTTTGATTAAATAAAGAATCTTTAAAGAAAGAAAGTTCTCGTCCGATCACTGAAGTTAAGCAAAGTCGGGCGCGGTTAGTACTTGGATGGGTGACCGCTTGGGAACACCGCGTGCCGTTGCCTTTTGCTGACGTCCGTCAAAGTGGACAGATGGTTGTTTTGTTGCAGACAGATGTGTCAGTAGTCAGGAAACTGCCCAGTCGAGATGAAATTCCGTTTGTGCGATGTTTTACCGATCGGGCTCGGGGCTTGGCCTTCTCTAAGCAGCCATACGTGAAATTTGACATTTGACAGGTGTCAACTGTCAGTTCTGAGAGCAAGTGAAATGAAATGCCCTTCCTGCAATGTTTTACTGTTCGGGCTCGCGGTGTGACGTTTTCTAAGCTGACATACGTCAAATTTCACAGTTCAGCGAGCAAGTGAAATGAAATGCCGTTCCTGCAACGTTTTAGTGTTTGGGCTCGCGGTGTGGCGTTTTCTAAGCAGACATACGTCAAATTTGACATTTGACAGGTGTCAGCTGTCATCTCGGGAGCAAGTGGAATGAAATGCCCTTCCTGCAATGTTTTAGTGTTCGGGCTCGCGGTGTGACGTTTCCTAAGCAGACATACGTCAAATTTGACATTTGACAGATGTCAACTGTCAGTTCAGTGAGCAAGTGAAATGAAATGCAGTGCCTGCAATGTTTCACGGCCCGGGCTCGCGGCGTGACTTTCTCTAAGTAGACATACGTCAAATTTGACATTTGACAAATGCCAACTGTCTGTTCGGACGGTGTCGACAGTAGTCAGGTAACTGCCACCTCATGCTTTTTTTTTTTTTTTTTTTTTTTTTTTTGTGTCGACTGTCAATCAACCGAGAAAAAAATGTAAAGTTAAGCATGCATGTGCGAGGACAGCGCTCGAATGGGTGACCGCTCGGGATCACCGCGTGTCGTTTTCTACGCAGACACACGTGTTTTTTGACATTTGACAGGTGTCAACTGTCAATTGAGTGAGCAATTCACAAGCTACGACGGTCGTCGGACTTGGACGCGACTTAAATGTCAGGCAACGGCCATACCACTTTGAACACACCAGTTCTCGTCCAGTCTCGCTCGACCCGTCGCAGCGAACAGACGTGTTTCAGTGCAATACGCCGGTTATATTCTTAGAAAACGCCGCCAAATGTTTGTTTAGTGTCGTTAAGGGAGTGCACACGTGTTCTCCGACCGCCCGACCCAAGCGCAACGGTGGACCTTTTCGAAGAAACGCTCCGCGCCAGATGCTGACCAGGAGAGAAAAGTACAGCTTTATCAAAATATTTTAAAATAAAGCTGCAATTTCACAAAACGACAGAAAAAGAAAGTAACAACAAAATATGATTACTAGAAAGAAATCCAAGACAAATATGGACCAACCTGGAGCTTCCAGAATTCCACTGGAAAATAAGTTCCAGCCGCTATCGGACCACGAAGAGACAGATATCTCGGACAGCGAGACAGAGACTCAAGACGCAGGCAACATATATAACAACAACATAAAACGAAAGAAAAGACCAGAGAAACCACCGCCAATTGTCCTACACAAAGGGGTCAAAGAAGGTAAAGCGCTACGCAACCAAATTAACGCAATCGTAGGAGAAAGCAACTTTTACTTAAAACACAACGCTGATCAAACTAACATTCACCTAAACAACATGGAGGATTATAAAAAAGTAAAGGAAAATATTAATCAGGATTTTCACACCTACACGCCCAAAGTTGAGAAAACTAACGCTTTTGTAATCCATGGCCTCCCCGAAGACGCAGAAGGAGATGAGATCAAAGAAGAACTCTCAGTAAGGTACGAAATCCCTTCATTAAAATGTACGAAAATGCGTGGCACTAGGTCGCCACTGTTCCTGCTGATCGTGCCTAAAAAGATTACTATCAAAACCCTGGAAAACATAGCAAAATACATCCTCAATACAAAAGTAAACTTTAGGCACTACATCAATAAGAAGAAAATAACCCAGTGCCACAAGTGCCAAAAGTGGGGACATGCCACCAGTAACTGCTTCGCGTCTCCCGTGTGCATGAAATGCGCGGAGGGCCATTTCTCGCATTCATGCCCGAAGCCGAGGGAAGAGCCGGCCAAATGTGCAAATTGCCAGGGGCAACACACCGCAAACTCCACGTCTTGTCCAGTCTACGTGAAGAGGTTGGAATGGGTCTCAAGAAAGAAAACCCCGAGAAGAAATCTAGAGACAAAAGAGAAAAACACAAGGTACGTCGACGCACCCGCTCCTACCAACAACGCCTGGCAAAGGCCCACCGAGGAACAACGGCCCACCCCTGGTAATGCACCCGCACAACCGACAACCACAACACCAACAAATCCCCCAGCCATCCCAATTGCCGGACCCTCGACGCCTCCCGCCGCCGATATGGGACTCAACGAGTTACTCGCCGAGATGTCACGGACACGCGAACTTATCCCAGATCTACCACAATTAATTGCTGCCTACAGACAACTAAATGCAAGACTCGCGACCTGCAGAAACACAAGCGAACGACTGCAAGCGATATTATTAAGTTGCTCGAGCCTAACATGAATAGTATAAATATTGTAACTTGGAATGCGAACGGCGTAAGAAACAAAATGGGGGAGCTTGTGTCGTTTCTGAACAGCACCGACACACCTCTTATGTTACTGAACGAAACCAAACTAGACGGATCATACAACCTGAAAATGAAAGGATATTCAGTATTAAGAAAAGACAAAACCATTAAATCCGGAGGTGTGGCCATGCTGATCAGAAACGACGTTCCATATATACAGGTACAGACTAACAAGAACATTAAAATAGAACACTTAGCAATCAGACTGAAAGACAACACACACATCATCTCGATCTACAATACACCGACCAATCACATGAACAACAGAGACCTCAACCATTTGACAGACTTAGGACACAAAGTACTCGTAGTTGGAGATTTTAACGCCACCCATACAGCCTGGAATTGTCACCGAAACAACAGAAATGGTAGCACTCTCTATAATTACTCATTAGGGAGCGGATGCACCGTACTTTACCCAGATAGACATACCCATCACCCACTCAACGGCATGACCCCGACCACAATAGACATCGCGATCGCCAAAAACGTCCCAAACATCAACGACATAACTTCCCTAGACGAACTAAACTCAGACCACAACCCAGTAAGGATCACCCTCGGAACACCACACCACCACAGCAAGCACCGACGGAAAATACTCGACTATAAAAACGTAGACTGGACAGAATTTAGGCGAAAACTGGACACACGAATCACAATAAGACGGGTAGACACTAAAGCAGACATAGAAACAGAAACCGAAAAACTGACAAAGACAATTAACACAGTTAAAAAGAAATTCATCAAAAACAGAAAAGCCGACCAAACAAACGAAAACTTACCTGACCACATCAAAGACATGATACAGACAAGAAACAGACACAGACGGGAATGGCAAAAACACAGAAACGGGTCTGAGAAACAGTTAATGACGAAACTGACAAGACAAATAAGAACGGAAATTAGCAAATTTAGAAACGACAAATGGACCAACAAACTGACTAAACTGACAACCGTGGACAACTCCATTTGGAGGATGACCAAGCGACTGAAGACCCCGTTCAAAACCATACCGACACTCACACAAGGAACAATATTAGCGATGACCGACCTGGAGAAGGCGGAACTTATTGCAGAAACATTCGAAAACGTACACAAAATTGACCCCGAACTTGACGACAAACAGAACCAAATTGTAGAAATAGTAAAGATATTCATGGACAGGCATACGGAAACCACGGACCACGAACACGACCTGACGACTACTTCACCGACCGAAATTGAAAATATTCTAAATAGTTTAATACCCCTGAAAGCCCCCGGACCCGACCAAATACAGAATAAAATTTTGAAAAACCTATCGAGGAAAGCCATCGTACAACTGACTCACATCATTAACGGAATATTTAAACTGCAATATTTCCCGTCGTCTTGGAAAGTCGCTAATGTTGTTCCAATACTTAAACCAAAAAAACCTGACACAGATCCGAACAGCTACAGACCCATCAGTCTGTTAAACACATTGAACAAAGTGACAGAGAAAATCATATTAAACCGACTAAACAAGCACATTAAACGACATAATATCCTGACGGACAATCAATTTGGTTTCAGACGTAAACACAACACGGTTCAACAGCTATGCAGAATAATAACAGACATCAAATACAACTTTAACAAACAGAATGTGACAGCACTGACCCTCCTCGACATAGAGAAAGCATTCGACCGAGTCTGGACGGACGGACTGCTTTACAAACTGATTAGACTGAAATTTCCACCGACACTAATAAAACTCTTGGCCAACTACCTTACAAACCGCTTCTTCGTAGTGATGATAAATGACGTGAAATCTGGACACAAACCGATAGCTGCTGGTGTACCGCAAGGGTCGATCCTCGCGCCGATCCTTTTCAACATTTACATCAACGACATCCCCACAATGCCCCAGACTAAACTAGCCCTCTACGCCGACGACACAGCCATTTATAATCATTCATGCAGTACGATAACAGCCCACAAAAAGACAGAAATTCACATCCAACAGATCATCACATTTTTCAAACTCTGGAAAATAACACTAAATTCACAAAAAACAGAGACAATCACATTCACACGCAAGTTCACCAACACCCGACTAATCTACCCACCCACTGTCGACTCTCACCGCATCGAACCCAAAAAAACGGTACAATATCTGGGAGTATATCTAGACGCGAGACTGTGTTATAAGACCCACATCAAACACACAATAAACAGGGCCTTTGGCGCTCTCAAGAGCATATACTCCCTAATGAGTAAAAATAGCCAACTTTCAATGCAGAACAAGCTTTTGCTATATAAAACGATCATTCGGCCAATCCTGGTTTACGCTGCACCGGCGTGGTGTAGTGCCTCACCAACCAACATGTTGACTCTACAGCGCTTCCAGAATAAATGTCTGAGGCTGGCGTTAAACAAAGACAGATACACTAAAATCAACGAACTCCACGAACAAGGACAAATACCAAGACTGACGGAATACATACAACAGCAATCACAGAAATTTTACAAAACGCAGACAAACAGAAAACACCCAAACAAACTAATTCAAGACATAACACACATTAGACTACATAACACACCAATCGAACTAATACACAAGCTCCCTTATCAAAATCTGCCAGTATTTGAAGAGAACATTGAGTGAAAAGGAATAAATGTTCTTGATATTATTATTAAATCCAAAATTAATTTTCTTTTGTATATATTGTATATTTGTATATATCTGTTTATGGTTAGGAATCTTAGTTTTACTTATTTAAGAAAAAGCGCTTGTTACTTTTATACTTTTAGTACATGAAATGAAATTATTATATTAAAACACCTCACCAAAAATGCATTAAAAAAACCAAACCTGTAACTAGCAAGAGTTTATGTGTTGACATGCGCACATGTGAACATATAACCATTGCTAACATTATAAAGTTAAAAGTTAGAAGTAGGTACCTTCATAGGTAGGAACTCTTGAAATACCACAATTGTACATATGTCTCCACCTGATGTAATAACTAATTAGTAAATAAAGATCTTAAAGAAGAAGTTCTCGTCCGATCACTGAAGTTAAGCAAAGTCGGGCGCGGTTAGTACTTGGATGGGTGACCGCTTGGGAACACCGCGTGCCGTTGCCTTTTGCTGACGTCCGTCAAAGTGGACAGATGGTTGTTTTGTTGCAGACAGATGTGTCAGTAGTCAGGAAACTGCCCAGTCGAGATGAAATTCCGTTTGTGCGATGTTTTACCGATCGGGCTCGGGGCTTGGCCTTCTCTAAGCAGCCATACGTGAAATTTGACATTTGACAGGTGTCAACTGTCAGTTCTGAGAGCAAGTGAAATGAAATGCCCTTCCTGCAATGTTTTACTGTTCGGGCTCGCGGTGTGACGTTTTCTAAGCTGACATACGTCAAATTTCACAGTTCAGCGAGCAAGTGAAATGAAATGCCGTTCCTGCAACGTTTTAGTGTTTGGGCTCGCGGTGTGACGTTTTCTAAGCAGCCATACGTGAAATTTGACATTTGACAGGTGTCAACTGTCAGTTCTGAGAGCAAGTGAAATGAAATGCCCTTCCTGCAATGTTTTACTGTTCGGGCTCGCGGTGTGACGTTTTCTAAGCTGACATACGTCAAATTTCACAGTTCAGCGAGCAAGTGAAATGAAATGCCGTTCCTGCAACGTTTTAGTGTTTGGGCTCGCGGTGTGGCGTTTTCTAAGCAGACATACGTCAAATTTGACATTTGACAGGTGTCAGCTGTCATCTCGGGAGCAAGTGGAATGAAATGCCCTTCCTGCAATGTTTTAGTGTTCGGGCTCGCGGTGTGACGTTTCCTAAGCAGACATACGTCAAATTTGACATTTGACAGATGTCAACTGTCAGTTCAGTGAGCAAGTGAAATGAAATGCAGTGCCTGCAATGTTTCACGGCCCGGGCTCGCGGCGTGACGTTCTCTAAGTAGACATACGTCAAATTTGACATTTGACAAATGCCAACTGTCTGTTCGGACGGTGTCGACAGTAGTCAGGTAACTGCCACCTCATGCTTTTTTTTTTTTTTTTTTTTTTTTTTTTGTGTCGACTGTCAATCAACCGAGAAAAAAATGTAAAGTTAAGCATGCATGTGCGAGGACAGCGCTCGAATGGGTGACCGCTCGGGATCACCGCGTGTCGTTTTCTACGCAGACACACGTGTTTTTTGACATTTGACAGGTGTCAACTGTCAATTGAGTGAGCAATTCACAAGCTACGACGGTCGTCGGACTTGGACGCGACTTAAATGTCAGGCAACGGCCATACCACTTTGAACACACCAGTTCTCGTCCGATCACTGAAGTTAAGCAAAGTCGGGCGCGGTTAGTACTTGGATGGGTGACCGCTTGGGAACACCGCGTGCCGTTGCCTTTTGCTGACGTCCGTCAAAGTGGACAGATGGTTGTTTTGTTGCAGACAGATGTGTCAGTAGTCAGGAAACTGCCCAGTCGAGATGAAATTCCGTTTGTGCGATGTTTTACCGATCGGGCTCGGGGCTTGGCCTTCTCTAAGCAGCCATACGTGAAATTTGACATTTGACAGGTGTCAACTGTCAGTTCTGAGAGCAAGTGAAATGAAATGCCCTTCCTGCAATGTTTTACTGTTCGGGCTCGCGGTGTGACGTTTTCTAAGCTGACATACGTCAAATTTCACAGTTCAGCGAGCAAGTGAAATGAAATGCCGTTCCTGCAACGTTTTAGTGTTTGGGCTCGCGGTGTGGCGTTTTCTAAGCAGACATACGTCAAATTTGACATTTGACAGGTGTCAGCTGTCATCTCGGGAGCAAGTGGAATGAAATGCCCTTCCTGCAATGTTTTAGTGTTCGGGCTCGCGGTGTGACGTTTCCTAAGCAGACATACGTCAAATTTGACATTTGACAGATGTCAACTGTCAGTTCAGTGAGCAAGTGAAATGAAATGCAGTGCCTGCAATGTTTCACGGCCCGGGCTCGCGGCGTGACGTTCTCTAAGTAGACATACGTCAAATTTGACATTTGACAAATGCCAACTGTCTGTTCGGACGGTGTCGACAGTAGTCAGGTAACTGCCACCTCATGCTTTTTTTTTTTTTTTTTTTTTTTTTTGTGTCGACTGTCAATCAACCGAGAAAAAAATGTAAAGTTAAGCATGCATGTGCGAGGACAGCGCTCGAATGGGTGACCGCTCGGGATCACCGCGTGTCGTTTTCTACGCAGACACACGTGTTTTTTGACATTTGACAGGTGTCAACTGTCAATTGAGTGAGCAATTCACAAGCTACGACGGTCGTCGGACTTGGACGCGACTTAAATGTCAGGCAACGGCCATACCACTTTGAACACACCAGTTCTCGTCCCAGTCTCGCTCGATCCGTCGCAGCGAGCAGACCTCTCTTAGTGCGCTAAGCTAC
This sequence comes from Phosphuga atrata, assembly GCA_944588485.1. Lineage (NCBI taxonomy): Eukaryota > Metazoa > Arthropoda > Insecta > Coleoptera > Silphidae > Phosphuga > Phosphuga atrata. The sequence continues at coordinate 11,053,868 of OX155901.1, forward strand.
CCCCGCTTACCAGTGAGCTGCATAGTAAACGCAGTTAACCCGTTATAGTGTGGACAAGTTTAGTTGTGTTAGTAGTGTGTTTGTTTTCACAAGTGTGTTGCTTCAAAGTTAAAGTTAACAAAGTTGAATCTGTGAATTTGTGAATCGGAATAAGTTATGATTACCAGAAAAAGGCACCGCCGGGCGAGCCCGGAAAACCCGATTGCAGACACATCCAGCACAGTGCCTGTGAGAAATTCGTACGAACCATTAACTGACCACGACGACACAGATATCTCCGACAACGAGGTGGAATTTGTTGAGGAAAGGGCCGAAACCCTGGATACAACCAGAAACAAAAAGAAAAACATTAAACCGCCACCGATTGTTGTTCACCGCAGGGTGGTGGAAGGTAAAGAGATTAGAAAACAAATCTCAACTCTAATCGGAGCGGAAAACTTTAATATAAAATTCGGTGCCAATTACACCCAAATCTACGCAAATAATATTGAGAACTTCAATACCCTAAAGGTAAAAATCAAGGACGATTTTCATACATATACCACGAGTGATGAGAAAACAAACGCTTTCGTCATACATGGCCTCGCCGATGATGTCATCGAAACCGAAATTAGTGAGGAATTCATCTCTAAATACCAGATCCCGCTAACAAAGTGCTTTAGAATGAAAGGGACGAAACACCCATTATTTTTAATAGCGGTCCCGAAGAAAATAACACTCAGAATCCTCGAAGACATGGTGAAATTCATTCTTCAAACAAGAATTTCATTCCGACCATATGTCAATAAAAAGAAAATGACCCAGTGCCACCGCTGTCAACAATGGGGGCATGCATCAAGCAATTGTTTCGCGTCCCCCGTGTGCATGAAGTGTGCGGAGGGGCACTTTACGTATAACTGCACAAAACCTCGGGAAGAACCTGCAAAATGCACCAACTGTAAGGGTGACCACCCTGCCAATTCGACCTCCTGTCCGGTCTACATCCGTAGGCTAGAGTGGATGGAAAAGAATCGGACGTCCGCCCCAAACAAACCCCAGAGGAAAGCGCAGTACACCGATGCGCCGGCCCCTATGGAAAATGCGTGGCAGAGACGCTCCCAAGAAGAATTCCCCGCCCTAGTAAGTGCCACAACCCTAGCGCAGGTAACCGGTCCCCCAGCTATCGCAGTCCCAGCTCCGCCTCAAACCAGAACCCTAACGCAAGCTGCAGCAGCAGCCCCACCTCAGCCCAGGAGTTACCCGGTAGCCCAAGTCGCCGGACCGACGACACCCTCCCCAACGGCAACTGACCAAAGCTGCGACATCACCAAAATGTTTAGCCTGATGGAGCGCACCCGGGCTGTCATGATAGACATCCCTAAAATGCTAGCTGCCTGGGAGCAATTAACTGAAAAACTCGCCAACTGCCAATCTGTAGGAGAGCAGCTCCAAACCATAATCTTTTTCTGTATGGCGCTAAAATGAAGAGAATGAATATTGTGAGTTGGAATGCAAACGGGGTAAGGAACAAGATAGGAGAGCTTCTGTCTTTCCTGAGCAGCACCGACACGCACCTTATGTTGATCAATGAAACAAAAATCGATCTATCTTATAGTCTCCGTGTCAGAGGTTACTCCGTGGTCCGGCAGGATTGTAAGAGCGGTGTCGGAGGTGTGGCGGTGCTGGTCAGGAACGACATACCGTACTACAGACTGAAAACAGACAGACAAATCAAAATTGAACACATAGCTATCCGACTGACAGACAAAACACATATCATCGCAATTTACAATTCACCGACGAACAAAATTACTTGCAAGGACTTGGACTTACTGACCAGCATCGGAGACAAAGTACTAGTGATAGGGGACTTTAACGCCACCCACAGCGCTTGGAATTGCGGCAGGAGCAACAAAAACGGCGTCACAATGTTCAACTACTCTTTGGCGAGCGGATCCACGATCCTTTTTCCCGACACCCATACTCATTTTCCTGCAAATAACTTTTCCCCGACGACTATCGACTTAGCACTAGCTAAAAATATCAAAGACGTGACAGACATAAGATCCCTTAATTCCCTGAACTCCGACCATAATCCCATTTGCCTCACCCTTGGGAAACTCCCTGAAAAAGTACAGCGACGGACATTACCGGACTATAAAAACGTGGACTGGACAGCATTCCGACGTGAACTCGACAGACGTATCACAATCAAACGAATAGACTGTATAGAGGAACTGGAGACCGAAACAGTAAAACTGACCCACAACATAACGGCGACGAAACGGAAACTTATCAGATACAAGAGACTTGACGATACACATAACTTTGAAATACCGACATTCATTAAAGACCTGATACGTACGAGAAACAAATACAGACACAACTGGCAAAGAAACCGTGACGCTACAGACAAACAACAAATGAACAGACTGACTAGAGAAATCAGAACAGAAATAGGTAAATTTAGAAACGTCAAATGGACTAACAAACTGAACCGACTTAACGCTACCGACAACTCCCTTTGGCGACTGACTAAGAAACTGAAAAACAAGAACAGACCTATACCGACATTAACAGTAGGAACCCAAATGGCAATGACTGACAAGGACAAAACTGAAATGATAGCGGATGTACTACAAAAAGTGCACGAAATCAACCCAGACAACAACGAACGACAGACCAAAGTTATAGAGACAGTTAGAAACTTTTTGAACGCTAACGACGCCACGGACGAGACGGATTACAGAACGACACCGACAGAAATCTTCACAATTTTAAAATACATGAAACCGTTAAAGGCACCCGGACCGGACGACATACAAAACAAAATTCTACATAACTTATCTCGGAAGACCTTAGTACAGTTAACTCAAATAATTAACGGGATTTTCCAACTCCGTCACTTTCCAGCCTCCTGGAAATGTGCGAACATTATCCCGGTAATGAAACCAGGCAAAAAGGACAGCGATCCGATTAGCTATCGGCCTATTAGCCTGCTAAATACGCTGAGCAAGGTGGCGGAGAAGATTATCCTAAAGCGAATAAACAAACACATAGACAGACACAACATACTGACGGACTGCCAATTTGGGTTCCGACAAAGACATAATACAGTACAGCAGACGACCAGAATAATCAAAGACATCACATACAATTTTAACAAGGGAAACGTGACTGCTCTGACACTACTTGACATTGAAAAAGCATTCGACAGAGTTTGGACAGACGGACTGATCTATAAACTGATGACATTAAAATTCCCACCGGCGCTAATCAAACTTATCGACAACTACCTACGTGACCGAACATTCACAGTTAAAATCAATGACAGTTACTCGACGCACCGCCCAGTGACAGCAGGGGTTCCCCAAGGGTCAATCCTAGGCCCAGTCCTTTTCACCCTCTTCATAAATGACATCCCAACCATGCCCCAAACAAACCTGGCCCTCTACGCGGACGACACGGCGGTTTACAGCCACTCGTGCACCGCGATTACGGCACACAAAAAGGTCGAAATACACTTAAACCTAATCACAGAATTTCTCAAATTATGGAAAATCACACTCAACGGACAGAAGACGGAGACAATTACATTTACAAGAAAATTTACCAACACCAGAATATTCCTTCCCCCCAAGATTGACAACCACCCCATTATTCCAAAAAAATCCGTCAAATACCTTGGAATCCATCTTGACAGCAGACTCTCCTTCAAAACCCACATCAAAAAAACCATCCCCAAAGGGTTCGCTGCGCTGAAGAGTATCTACTCTCTCATGAGTAAACGAAGCGAATTGTCGAGAGAGAATAAACTTCTCCTATATAAAGTAATCATTAGACCTGTCTTGGTCTACGGTGCGCCGGCTTGGTGCGGGGCCTCTCCGACCAATCTGTTGCTTCTGCAGCGTTTCCAAAACAAGTGCCTGCGTTTGGCGTTAAACATGGACAGATATACCAGAATTGACAGACTACACGAGGAAGGACAAATACAGCGACTTACAGATTACATTAGGGAACACGCACAGAAATTTTACGAGACTCAGACTAACCGAAGACATCACAACAGACTCATAAGAGAAATAACGAACATACGAGGACATAACGCGACAATTGTTTTAAAACATAAGCTCCCCTATCAGACCTTACCCGTTTTCATAGAAAACGAGACCGAATGATATTAAACGCGTGTGTACACGTATCTGTGTAAATATGTAAATATGTAAATAGTTTCCTTTATGTTAGTTCTGTTCATTTTAGTTTATTTCATTTATGTTATAATAGATTTCGCATTGTATTCCTTACATTAGCTTGTTACCTTTTATTTTTTTTGGTACACCATTATCAAATTGTAATTATTATACCACATATGTAACGTATCCCCCACCAAATCTGCTAAGGCCTCCCTATATGTCTCTGCGCTTCCGCACAAAGAGACTAAATATAGGCCCATAAATGTCCGATCTAGAGGTTATTACTTTGTTAAGTAGGTACTCTAAACCTACCAAATTTGTATTTATATAACTTTTGTTGTTGTATTTTGTATGTTATAAATAAAAACCTTTAAATAGAAAAAAAAAATAGCAAATAGTTCTCGTCCGATCACTGAAGTTAAGCAAAGTCGGGCGCGGTTAGTACTTGGATGGGTGACCGCTTGGGAATACCGCGTGCCGTTGCCTTTTGCTGACGTCCGTCAAAGTGGACAGATGGTTGTTTTGTTGCAGACAGATGTGTCAGTAGTCAGGAAAGTGTCCAGTCGAGATGAAATTCCGTTTGTGCGATGTTTTACCGATCGGGCTCGGGGCTTGGCCTTCTCTAAGCAGCCATACGTGAAATTTGACATTTGACAGGTGTCAACTGTCAGTTCTGAGAGCAAGTGAAATGAAATGCCCTTCCTGCAATGTTTTACTGTTCGGGCTCGCGGTGTGACGTTTTCTAAGCTGACATACGTCAAATTTCACAGTTCAGCGAGCAAGTGAAATGAAATGCCGTTCCTGCAACGTTTTAGTGTTTGGGCTCGCGGTGTGGCGTTTTCTAAGCAGACATACGTCAAATTTGACATTTGACAGGTGTCAGCTGTCATCTCGGGAGCAAGTGGAATGAAATGCCCTTCCTGCAATGTTTTAGTGTTCGGGCTCGCGGTGTGACGTTTCCTAAGCAGACATACGTCAAATTTGACATTTGACAGATGTCAACTGTCAGTTCAGTGAGCAAGTGAAATGAAATGCAGTGCCTGCAATGTTTCACGGCCCGGGCTCGCGGCGTGACGTTCTCTAAGTAGACATACGTCAAATTTGACATTTGACAAATGCCAACTGTCTGTTCGGACGGTGTCGACAGTAGTCAGGTAACTGCCACCTCATGCTTTTTTTTTTTTTTTTTTTTTTTTTTAAGTGTCGACTGTCAATCAACCGAGAAAAAAATGTAAAGTTAAGCATGCATGTGCGAGGACAGCGCTCGAATGGGTGACCGCTCGGGATCACCGCGTGTCGTTTTCTACGCAGACACACGTGTTTTTTGACATTTGACAGGTGTCAACTGTCAATTGAGTGAGCAATTCACAAGCTACGACGGTCGTCGGCCTTGGACGCGACTTAAATGTCAGGCAACGGCCATACCACTTTGAACACACCAGTTCTCGTCCGATCACTGAAGTTAAGCAAAGTCGGGCGCGGTTAGTACTTGGATGGGTGACCGCTTGGGAACACCGCGTGCCGTTGCCTTTTGCTGACGTCCGTCAAAGTGGACAGATGGTTGTTTTGTTGCAGACAGATGTGTCAGTAGTCAGGAAACTGCCCAGTCGAGATGAAATTCCGTTTGTGCGATGTTTTACCGATCGGGCTCGGGGCTTGGCCTTCTCTAAGCAGCCATACGTGAAATTTGACATTTGACAGGTGTCAACTGTCAGTTCTGAGAGCAAGTGAAATGAAATGCCCTTCCTGCAATGTTTTACTGTTCGGGCTCGCGGTGTGACGTTTTCTAAGCTGACATACGTCAAATTTCACAGTTCAGCGAGCAAGTGAAATGAAATGCCGTTCCTGCAACGTTTTAGTGTTTGGGCTCGCGGTGTGGCGTTTTCTAAGCAGACATACGTCAAATTTGACATTTGACAGGTGTCAGCTGTCATCTCGGGAGCAAGTGGAATGAAATGCCCTTCCTGCAATGTTTTAGTGTTCGGGCTCGCGGTGTGACGTTTCCTAAGCAGACATACGTCAAATTTGACATTTGACAGATGTCAACTGTCAGTTCAGTGAGCAAGTGAAATGAAATGCAGTGCCTGCAATGTTTCACGGCCCGGGCTCGCGGCGTGACGTTCTCTAAGTAGACATACGTCAAATTTGACATTTGACAAATGCCAACTGTCTGTTCGGACGGTGTCGACAGTAGTCAGGTAACTGCCACCTCATGCTTTTTTTTTTTTTTTTTTTTTTTTTTTAAGTGTCGACTGTCAATCAACCGAGAAAAAAATGTAAAGTTAAGCATGCATGTGCGAGGACAGCGCTCGAATGGGTGACCGCTCGGGATCACCGCGTGTCGTTTTCTACGCAGACACACGTGTTTTTTGACATTTGACAGGTGTCAACTGTCAATTGAGTGAGCAATTCACAAGCTACGACGGTCGTCGGCCTTGGACGCGACTTAAATGTCAGGCAACGGCCATACCACTTTGAACACACCAGTTCTCGTCCGATCACTGAAGTTAAGCAAAGTCGGGCGCGGTTAGTACTTGGATGGGTGACCGCTTGGGAACACCGCGTGCCGTTGCCTTTTGCTGACGTCCGTCAAAGTGGACAGATGGTTGTTTTGTTGCAGACAGATGTGTCAGTAGTCAGGAAACTGCCCAGTCGAGATGAAATTCCGTTTGTGCGATGTTTTACCGATCGGGCTCGGGGCTTGGCCTTCTCTAAGCAGCCATACGTGAAATTTGACATTTGACAGGTGTCAACTGTCAGTTCTGAGAGCAAGTGAAATGAAATGCCCTTCCTGCAATGTTTTACTGTTCGGGCTCGCGGTGTGACGTTTTCTAAGCTGACATACGTCAAATTTCACAGTTCAGCGAGCAAGTGAAATGAAATGCCGTTCCTGCAACGTTTTAGTGTTTGGGCTCGCGGTGTGGCGTTTTCTAAGCAGACATACGTCAAATTTGACATTTGACAGGTGTCAGCTGTCATCTCGGGAGCAAGTGGAATGAAATGCCCTTCCTGCAATGTTTTAGTGTTCGGGCTCGCGGTGTGACGTTTCCTAAGCAGACATACGTCAAATTTGACATTTGACAGATGTCAACTGTCAGTTCAGTGAGCAAGTGAAATGAAATGCAGTGCCTGCAATGTTTCACGGCCCGGGCTCGCGGCGTGACGTTCTCTAAGTAGACATACGTCAAATTTGACATTTGACAAATGCCAACTGTCTGTTCGGACGGTGTCGACAGTAGTCAGGTAACTGCCACCTCATGCTTTTTTTTTTTTTTTTTTTTTTTTTTTTGTGTCGACTGTCAATCAACCGAGAAAAAAATGTAAAGTTAAGCATGCATGTGCGAGGACAGCGCTCGAATGGGTGACCGCTCGGGATCACCGCGTGTCGTTTTCTACGCAGACACACGTGTTTTTTGACATTTGACAGGTGTCAACTGTCAATTGAGTGAGCAATTCACAAGCTACGACGGTCGTCGGACTTGGACGCGACTTAAATGTCAGGCAACGGCCATACCACTTTGAACACACCAGTTCTCGTCCCAGTCTCGCTCGATCCGTCGCAGCGAGCAGACCTCTCTTAGTGCGCTAAGCTACCCCCGCTTACCAGTGAGCTGCATAGTAAACGCAGTTAACCCGTTATAGTGTGGACAAGTTTAGTTGTGTTAGTAGTGTGTTTGTTTTCACAAGTGTGTTGCTTCAAAGTTAAAGTTAACAAAGTTGAATCTGTGAATTTGTGAATCGGAATAAGTTATGATTACCAGAAAAAGGCACCGCCGGGCGAGCCCGGAAAACCCGATTGCAGACACATCCAGCACAGTGCCTGTGAGAAATTCGTACGAACCATTAACTGACCACGACGACACAGATATCTCCGACAACGAGGTGGAATTTGTTGAGGAAAGGGCCGAAACCCTGGATACAACCAGAAACAAAAAGAAAAACATTAAACCGCCACCGATTGTTGTTCACCGCAGGGTGGTGGAAGGTAAAGAGATTAGAAAACAAATCTCAACTCTAATCGGAGCGGAAAACTTTAATATAAAATTCGGTGCCAATTACACCCAAATCTACGCAAATAATATTGAGAACTTCAATACCCTAAAGGTAAAAATCAAGGACGATTTTCATACATATACCACGAGTGATGAGAAAACAAACGCTTTCGTCATACATGGCCTCGCCGATGATGTCATCGAAACCGAAATTAGTGAGGAATTCATCTCTAAATACCAGATCCCGCTAACAAAGTGCTTTAGAATGAAAGGGACGAAACACCCATTATTTTTAATAGCGGTCCCGAAGAAAATAACACTCAGAATCCTCGAAGACATGGTGAAATTCATTCTTCAAACAAGAATTTCATTCCGACCATATGTCAATAAAAAGAAAATGACCCAGTGCCACCGCTGTCAACAATGGGGGCATGCATCAAGCAATTGTTTCGCGTCCCCCGTGTGCATGAAGTGTGCGGAGGGGCACTTTACGTATAACTGCACAAAACCTCGGGAAGAACCTGCAAAATGCACCAACTGTAAGGGTGACCACCCTGCCAATTCGACCTCCTGTCCGGTCTACATCCGTAGGCTAGAGTGGATGGAAAAGAATCGGACGTCCGCCCCAAACAAACCCCAGAGGAAAGCGCAGTACACCGATGCGCCGGCCCCTATGGAAAATGCGTGGCAGAGACGCTCCCAAGAAGAATTCCCCGCCCTAGTAAGTGCCACAACCCTAGCGCAGGTAACCGGTCCCCCAGCTATCGCAGTCCCAGCTCCGCCTCAAACCAGAACCCTAACGCAAGCTGCAGCAGCAGCCCCACCTCAGCCCAGGAGTTACCCGGTAGCCCAAGTCGCCGGACCGACGACACCCTCCCCAACGGCAACTGACCAAAGCTGCGACATCACCAAAATGTTTAGCCTGATGGAGCGCACCCGGGCTGTCATGATAGACATCCCTAAAATGCTAGCTGCCTGGGAGCAATTAACTGAAAAACTCGCCAACTGCCAATCTGTAGGAGAGCAGCTCCAAACCATAATCTTTTTCTGTATGGCGCTAAAATGAAGAGAATGAATATTGTGAGTTGGAATGCAAACGGGGTAAGGAACAAGATAGGAGAGCTTCTGTCTTTCCTGAGCAGCACCGACACGCACCTTATGTTGATCAATGAAACAAAAATCGATCTATCTTATAGTCTCCGTGTCAGAGGTTACTCCGTGGTCCGGCAGGATTGTAAGAGCGGTGTCGGAGGTGTGGCGGTGCTGGTCAGGAACGACATACCGTACTACAGACTGAAAACAGACAGACAAATCAAAATTGAACACATAGCTATCCGACTGACAGACAAAACACATATCATCGCAATTTACAATTCACCGACGAACAAAATTACTTGCAAGGACTTGGACTTACTGACCAGCATCGGAGACAAAGTACTAGTGATAGGGGACTTTAACGCCACCCACAGCGCTTGGAATTGCGGCAGGAGCAACAAAAACGGCGTCACAATGTTCAACTACTCTTTGGCGAGCGGATCCACGATCCTTTTTCCCGACACCCATACTCATTTTCCTGCAAATAACTTTTCCCCGACGACTATCGACTTAGCACTAGCTAAAAATATCAAAGACGTGACAGACATAAGATCCCTTAATTCCCTGAACTCCGACCATAATCCCATTTGCCTCACCCTTGGGAAACTCCCTGAAAAAGTACAGCGACGGACATTACCGGACTATAAAAACGTGGACTGGACAGCATTCCGACGTGAACTCGACAGACGTATCACAATCAAACGAATAGACTGTATAGAGGAACTGGAGACCGAAACAGTAAAACTGACCCACAACATAACGGCGACGAAACGGAAACTTATCAGATACAAGAGACTTGACGATACACATAACTTTGAAATACCGACATTCATTAAAGACCTGATACGTACGAGAAACAAATACAGACACAACTGGCAAAGAAACCGTGACGCTACAGACAAACAACAAATGAACAGACTGACTAGAGAAATCAGAACAGAAATAGGTAAATTTAGAAACGTCAAATGGACTAACAAACTGAACCGACTTAACGCTACCGACAACTCCCTTTGGCGACTGACTAAGAAACTGAAAAACAAGAACAGACCTATACCGACATTAACAGTAGGAACCCAAATGGCAATGACTGACAAGGACAAAACTGAAATGATAGCGGATGTACTACAAAAAGTGCACGAAATCAACCCAGACAACAACGAACGACAGACCAAAGTTATAGAGACAGTTAGAAACTTTTTGAACGCTAACGACGCCACGGACGAGACGGATTACAGAACGACACCGACAGAAATCTTCACAATTTTAAAATACATGAAACCGTTAAAGGCACCCGGACCGGACGACATACAAAACAAAATTCTACATAACTTATCTCGGAAGACCTTAGTACAGTTAACTCAAATAATTAACGGGATTTTCCAACTCCGTCACTTTCCAGCCTCCTGGAAATGTGCGAACATTATCCCGGTAATGAAACCAGGCAAAAAGGACAGCGATCCGATTAGCTATCGGCCTATTAGCCTGCTAAATACGCTGAGCAAGGTGGCGGAGAAGATTATCCTAAAGCGAATAAACAAACACATAGACAGACACAACATACTGACGGACTGCCAATTTGGGTTCCGACAAAGACATAATACAGTACAGCAGACGACCAGAATAATCAAAGACATCACATACAATTTTAACAAGGGAAACGTGACTGCTCTGACACTACTTGACATTGAAAAAGCATTCGACAGAGTTTGGACAGACGGACTGATCTATAAACTGATGACATTAAAATTCCCACCGGCGCTAATCAAACTTATCGACAACTACCTACGTGACCGAACATTCACAGTTAAAATCAATGACAGTTACTCGACGCACCGCCCAGTGACAGCAGGGGTTCCCCAAGGGTCAATCCTAGGCCCAGTCCTTTTCACCCTCTTCATAAATGACATCCCAACCATGCCCCAAACAAACCTGGCCCTCTACGCGGACGACACGGCGGTTTACAGCCACTCGTGCACCGCGATTACGGCACACAAAAAGGTCGAAATACACTTAAACCTAATCACAGAATTTCTCAAATTATGGAAAATCACACTCAACGGACAGAAGACGGAGACAATTACATTTACAAGAAAATTTACCAACACCAGAATATTCCTTCCCCCCAAGATTGACAACCACCCCATTATTCCAAAAAAATCCGTCAAATACCTTGGAATCCATCTTGACAGCAGACTCTCCTTCAAAACCCACATCAAAAAAACCATCCCCAAAGGGTTCGCTGCGCTGAAGAGTATCTACTCTCTCATGAGTAAACGAAGCGAATTGTCGAGAGAGAATAAACTTCTCCTATATAAAGTAATCATTAGACCTGTCTTGGTCTACGGTGCGCCGGCTTGGTGCGGGGCCTCTCCGACCAATCTGTTGCTTCTGCAGCGTTTCCAAAACAAGTGCCTGCGTTTGGCGTTAAACATGGACAGATATACCAGAATTGACAGACTACACGAGGAAGGACAAATACAGCGACTTACAGATTACATTAGGGAACACGCACAGAAATTTTACGAGACTCAGACTAACCGAAGACATCACAACAGACTCATAAGAGAAATAACGAACATACGAGGACATAACGCGACAATTGTTTTAAAACATAAGCTCCCCTATCAGACCTTACCCGTTTTCATAGAAAACGAGACCGAATGATATTAAACGCGTGTGTACACGTATCTGTGTAAATATGTAAATATGTAAATAGTTTCCTTTATGTTAGTTCTGTTCATTTTAGTTTATTTCATTTATGTTATAATAGATTTCGCATTGTATTCCTTACATTAGCTTGTTACCTTTTATTTTTTTTGGTACACCATTATCAAATTGTAATTATTATACCACATATGTAACGTATCCCCCACCAAATCTGCTAAGGCCTCCCTATATGTCTCTGCGCTTCCGCACAAAGAGACTAAATATAGGCCCATAAATGTCCGATCTAGAGGTTATTACTTTGTTAAGTAGGTACTCTAAACCTACCAAATTTGTATTTATATAACTTTTGTTGTTGTATTTTGTATGTTATAAATAAAAACCTTTAAATAGAAAAATAGTTCTCGTCCGATCACTGAAGTTAAGCAAAGTCGGGCGCGGTTAGTACTTGGATGGGTGACCGCTTGGGAACACCGCGTGCCGTTGCCTTTTGCTGACGTCCGTCAAAGTGGACAGATGGTTGTTTTGTTGCAGACAGATGTGTCAGTAGTCAGGAAACTGCCCAGTCGAGATGAAATTCCGTTTGTGCGATGTTTTACCGATCGGGCTCGGGGCTTGGCCTTCTCTAAGCAGCCATACGTGAAATTTGACATTTGACAGGTGTCAACTGTCAGTTCTGAGAGCAAGTGAAATGAAATGCCCTTCCTGCAATGTTTTACTGTTCGGGCTCGCGGTGTGACGTTTTCTAAGCTGACATACGTCAAATTTCACAGTTCAGCGAGCAAGTGAAATGAAATGCCGTTCCTGCAACGTTTTAGTGTTTGGGCTCGCGGTGTGGCGTTTTCTAAGCAGACATACGTCAAATTTGACATTTGACAGGTGTCAGCTGTCATCTCGGGAGCAAGTGGAATGAAATGCCCTTCCTGCAATGTTTTAGTGTTCGGGCTCGCGGTGTGACGTTTCCTAAGCAGACATACGTCAAATTTGACATTTGACAGATGTCAACTGTCAGTTCAGTGAGCAAGTGAAATGAAATGCAGTGCCTGCAATGTTTCACGGCCCGGGCTCGCGGCGTGACGTTCTCTAAGTAGACATACGTCAAATTTGACATTTGACAAATGCCAACTGTCTGTTCGGACGGTGTCGACAGTAGTCAGGTAACTGCCACCTCATGCTTTTTTTTTTTTTTTTTTTTTTTTTTTAAGTGTCGACTGTCAATCAACCGAGAAAAAAATGTAAAGTTAAGCATGCATGTGCGAGGACAGCGCTCGAATGGGTGACCGCTCGGGATCACCGCGTGTCGTTTTCTACGCAGACACACGTGTTTTTTGACATTTGACAGGTGTCAACTGTCAATTGAGTGAGCAATTCACAAGCTACGACGGTCGTCGGCCTTGGACGCGACTTAAATGTCAGGCAACGGCCATACCACTTTGAACACACCAGTTCTCGTCCGATCACTGAAGTTAAGCAAAGTCGGGCGCGGTTAGTACTTGGATGGGTGACCGCTTGGGAACACCGCGTGCCGTTGCCTTTTGCTGACGTCCGTCAAAGTGGACAGATGGTTGTTTTGTTGCAGACAGATGTGTCAGTAGTCAGGAAACTGCCCAGTCGAGATGAAATTCCGTTTGTGCGATGTTTTACCGATCGGGCTCGGGGCTTGGCCTTCTCTAAGCAGCCATACGTGAAATTTGACATTTGACAGGTGTCAACTGTCAGTTCTGAGAGCAAGTGAAATGAAATGCCCTTCCTGCAATGTTTTACTGTTCGGGCTCGCGGTGTGACGTTTTCTAAGCTGACATACGTCAAATTTCACAGTTCAGCGAGCAAGTGAAATGAAATGCCGTTCCTGCAACGTTTTAGTGTTTGGGCTCGCGGTGTGGCGTTTTCTAAGCAGACATACGTCAAATTTGACATTTGACAGGTGTCAGCTGTCATCTCGGGAGCAAGTGGAATGAAATGCCCTTCCTGCAATGTTTTAGTGTTCGGGCTCGCGGTGTGACGTTTCCTAAGCAGACATACGTCAAATTTGACATTTGACAGATGTCAACTGTCAGTTCAGTGAGCAAGTGAAATGAAATGCAGTGCCTGCAATGTTTCACGGCCCGGGCTCGCGGCGTGACGTTCTCTAAGTAGACATACGTCAAATTTGACATTTGACAAATGCCAACTGTCTGTTCGGACGGTGTCGACAGTAGTCAGGTAACTGCCACCTCATGCTTTTTTTTTTTTTTTTTTTTTTTTTTAAGTGTCGACTGTCAATCAACCGAGAAAAAAATGTAAAGTTAAGCATGCATGTGCGAGGACAGCGCTCGAATGGGTGACCGCTCGGGATCACCGCGTGTCGTTTTCTACGCAGACACACGTGTTTTTTGACATTTGACAGGTGTCAACTGTCAATTGAGTGAGCAATTCACAAGCTACGACGGTCGTCGGCCTTGGACGCGACTTAAATGTCAGGCAACGGCCATACCACTTTGAACACACCAGTTCTCGTCCGATCACTGAAGTTAAGCAAAGTCGGGCGCGGTTAGTACTTGGATGGGTGACCGCTTGGGAACACCGCGTGCCGTTGCCTTTTGCTGACGTCCGTCAAAGTGGACAGATGGTTGTTTTGTTGCAGACAGATGTGTCAGTAGTCAGGAAACTGCCCAGTCGAGATGAAATTCCGTTTGTGCGATGTTTTACCGATCGGGCTCGGGGCTTGGCCTTCTCTAAGCAGCCATACGTGAAATTTGACATTTGACAGGTGTCAACTGTCAGTTCTGAGAGCAAGTGAAATGAAATGCCCTTCCTGCAATGTTTTACTGTTCGGGCTCGCGGTGTGACGTTTTCTAAGCTGACATACGTCAAATTTCACAGTTCAGCGAGCAAGTGAAATGAAATGCCGTTCCTGCAACGTTTTAGTGTTTGGGCTCGCGGTGTGGCGTTTTCTAAGCAGACATACGTCAAATTTGACATTTGACAGGTGTCAGCTGTCATCTCGGGAGCAAGTGGAATGAAATGCCCTTCCTGCAATGTTTTAGTGTTCGGGCTCGCGGTGTGACGTTTCCTAAGCAGACATACGTCAAATTTGACATTTGACAGATGTCAACTGTCAGTTCAGTGAGCAAGTGAAATGAAATGCAGTGCCTGCAATGTTTCACGGCCCGGGCTCGCGGCGTGACGTTCTCTAAGTAGACATACGTCAAATTTGACATTTGACAAATGCCAACTGTCTGTTCGGACGGTGTCGACAGTAGTCAGGTAACTGCCACCTCATGCTTTTTTTTTTTTTTTTTTTTTAAGTGTCGACTGTCAATCAACCGAGAAAAAAATGTAAAGTTAAGCATGCATGTGCGAGGACAGCGCTCGAATGGGTGACCGCTCGGGATCACCGCGTGTCGTTTTCTACGCAGACACACGTGTTTTTTGACATTTGACAGGTGTCAACTGTCAATTGAGTGAGCAATTCACAAGCTACGACGGTCGTCGGCCTTGGACGCGACTTAAATGTCAGGCAACGGCCATACCACTTTGAACACACCAGTTCTCGTCCGATCACTGAAGTTAAGCAAAGTCGGGCGCGGTTAGTACTTGGATGGGTGACCGCTTGGGAACACCGCGTGCCGTTGCCTTTTGCTGACGTCCGTCAAAGTGGACAGATGGTTGTTTTGTTGCAGACAGATGTGTCAGTAGTCAGGAAACTGCCCAGTCGAGATGAAATTCCGTTTGTGCGATGTTTTACCGATCGGGCTCGGGGCTTGGCCTTCTCTAAGCAGCCATACGTGAAATTTGACATTTGACAGGTGTCAACTGTCAGTTCTGAGAGCAAGTGAAATGAAATGCCCTTCCTGCAATGTTTTACTGTTCGGGCTCGCGGTGTGACGTTTTCTAAGCTGACATACGTCAAATTTCACAGTTCAGCGAGCAAGTGAAATGAAATGCCGTTCCTGCAACGTTTTAGTGTTTGGGCTCGCGGTGTGGCGTTTTCTAAGCAGACATACGTCAAATTTGACATTTGACATGTGTCAGCTGTCATCTCGGGAGCAAGTGGAATGAAATGCCCTTCCTGCAATGTTTTAGTGTTCGGGCTCGCGGTGTGACGTTTCCTAAGCAGACATACGTCAAATTTGACATTTGACAGATGTCAACTGTCAGTTCAGTGAGCAAGTGAAATGAAATGCAGTGCCTGCAATGTTTCACGGCCCGGGCTCGCGGCGTGACGTTCTCTAAGTAGACATACGTCAAATTTGACATTTGACAAATGCCAACTGTCTGTTCGGACGGTGTCGACAGTAGTCAGGTAACTGCCACCTCATGCTTTTTTTTTTTTTTTTTTTTTTTTTTAAGTGTCGACTGTCAATCAACCGAGAAAAAAATGTAAAGTTAAGCATGCATGTGCGAGGACAGCGCTCGAATGGGTGACCGCTCGGGATCACCGCGTGTCGTTTTCTACGCAGACACACGTGTTTTTTGACATTTGACAGGTGTCAACTGTCAATTGAGTGAGCAATTCACAAGCTACGACGGTCGTCGGCCTTGGACGCGACTTAAATGTCAGGCAACGGCCATACCACTTTGAACACACCAGTTCTCGTCCGATCACTGAAGTTAAGCAAAGTCGGGCGCGGTTAGTACTTGGATGGGTGACCGCTTGGGAACACCGCGTGCCGTTGCCTTTTGCTGACGTCCGTCAAAGTGGACAGATGGTTGTTTTGTTGCAGACAGATGTGTCAGTAGTCAGGAAACTGCCCAGTCGAGATGAAATTCCGTTTGTGCGATGTTTTACCGATCGGGCTCGGGGCTTGGCCTTCTCTAAGCAGCCATACGTGAAATTTGACATTTGACAGGTGTCAACTGTCAGTTCTGAGAGCAAGTGAAATGAAATGCCCTTCCTGCAATGTTTTACTGTTCGGGCTCGCGGTGTGACGTTTTCTAAGCTGACATACGTCAAATTTCACAGTTCAGCGAGCAAGTGAAATGAAATGCCGTTCCTGCAACGTTTTAGTGTTTGGGCTCGCGGTGTGGCGTTTTCTAAGCAGACATACGTCAAATTTGACATTTGACAGGTGTCAGCTGTCATCTCGGGAGCAAGTGGAATGAAATGCCCTTCCTGCAATGTTTTAGTGTTCGGGCTCGCGGTGTGACGTTTCCTAAGCAGACATACGTCAAATTTGACATTTGACAGATGTCAACTGTCAGTTCAGTGAGCAAGTGAAATGAAATGCAGTGCCTGCAATGTTTCACGGCCCGGGCTCGCGGCGTGACGTTCTCTAAGTAGACATACGTCAAATTTGACATTTGACAAATGCCAACTGTCTGTTCGGACGGTGTCGACAGTAGTCAGGTAACTGCCACCTCATGCTTTTTTTTTTTTTTTTTTTTTAAGTGTCGACTGTCAATCAACCGAGAAAAAAATGTAAAGTTAAGCATGCATGTGCGAGGACAGCGCTCGAATGGGTGACCGCTCGGGATCACCGCGTGTCGTTTTCTACGCAGACACACGTGTTTTTTGACATTTGACAGGTGTCAACTGTCAATTGAGTGAGCAATTCACAAGCTACGACGGTCGTCGGCCTTGGACGCGACTTAAATGTCAGGCAACGGCCATACCACTTTGAACACACCAGTTCTCGTCCGATCACTGAAGTTAAGCAAAGTCGGGCGCGGTTAGTACTTGGATGGGTGACCGCTTGGGAACACCGCGTGCCGTTGCCTTTTGCTGACGTCCGTCAAAGTGGACAGATGGTTGTTTTGTTGCAGACAGATGTGTCAGTAGTCAGGAAACTGCCCAGTCGAGATGAAATTCCGTTTGTGCGATGTTTTACCGATCGGGCTCGGGGCTTGGCCTTCTCTAAGCAGCCATACGTGAAATTTGACATTTGACAGGTGTCAACTGTCAGTTCTGAGAGCAAGTGAAATGAAATGCCCTTCCTGCAATGTTTTACTGTTCGGGCTCGCGGTGTGACGTTTTCTAAGCTGACATACGTCAAATTTCACAGTTCAGCGAGCAAGTGAAATGAAATGCCGTTCCTGCAACGTTTTAGTGTTTGGGCTCGCGGTGTGGCGTTTTCTAAGCAGACATACGTCAAATTTGACATTTGACAGGTGTCAGCTGTCATCTCGGGAGCAAGTGGAATGAAATGCCCTTCCTGCAATGTTTTAGTGTTCGGGCTCGCGGTGTGACGTTTCCTAAGCAGACATACGTCAAATTTGACATTTGACAGATGTCAACTGTCAGTTCAGTGAGCAAGTGAAATGAAATGCAGTGCCTGCAATGTTTCACGGCCCGGGCTCGCGGCGTGACGTTCTCTAAGTAGACATACGTCAAATTTGACATTTGACAAATGCCAACTGTCTGTTCGGACGGTGTCGACAGTAGTCAGGTAACTGCCACCTCATGCTTTTTTTTTTTTTTTTTTTTTTTTTTAAGTGTCGACTGTCAATCAACCGAGAAAAAAATGTAAAGTTAAGCATGCATGTGCGAGGACAGCGCTCGAATGGGTGACCGCTCGGGATCACCGCGTGTCGTTTTCTACGCAGACACACGTGTTTTTTGACATTTGACAGGTGTCAACTGTCAATTGAGTGAGCAATTCACAAGCTACGACGGTCGTCGGCCTTGGACGCGACTTAAATGTCAGGCAACGGCCATACCACTTTGAACACACCAGTTCTCGTCCGATCACTGAAGTTAAGCAAAGTCGGGCGCGGTTAGTACTTGGATGGGTGACCGCTTGGGAACACCGCGTGCCGTTGCCTTTTGCTGACGTCCGTCAAAGTGGACAGATGGTTGTTTTGTTGCAGACAGATGTGTCAGTAGTCAGGAAACTGCCCAGTCGAGATGAAATTCCGTTTGTGCGATGTTTTACCGATCGGGCTCGGGGCTTGGCCTTCTCTAAGCAGCCATACGTGAAATTTGACATTTGACAGGTGTCAACTGTCAGTTCTGAGAGCAAGTGAAATGAAATGCCCTTCCTGCAATGTTTTACTGTTCGGGCTCGCGGTGTGACGTTTTCTAAGCTGACATACGTCAAATTTCACAGTTCAGCGAGCAAGTGAAATGAAATGCCGTTCCTGCAACGTTTTAGTGTTTGGGCTCGCGGTGTGGCGTTTTCTAAGCAGACATACGTCAAATTTGACATTTGACAGGTGTCAGCTGTCATCTCGGGAGCAAGTGGAATGAAATGCCCTTCCTGCAATGTTTTAGTGTTCGGGCTCGCGGTGTGACGTTTCCTAAGCAGACATACGTCAAATTTGACATTTGACAGATGTCAACTGTCAGTTCAGTGAGCAAGTGAAATGAAATGCAGTGCCTGCAATGTTTCACGGCCCGGGCTCGCGGCGTGACGTTCTCTAAGTAGACATACGTCAAATTTGACATTTGACAAATGCCAACTGTCTGTTCGGACGGTGTCGACAGTAGTCAGGTAACTGCCACCTCATGCTTTTTTTTTTTTTTTTTTTTTAAGTGTCGACTGTCAATCAACCGAGAAAAAAATGTAAAGTTAAGCATGCATGTGCGAGGACAGCGCTCGAATGGGTGACCGCTCGGGATCACCGCGTGTCGTTTTCTACGCAGACACACGTGTTTTTTGACATTTGACAGGTGTCAACTGTCAATTGAGTGAGCAATTCACAAGCTACGACGGTCGTCGGCCTTGGACGCGACTTAAATGTCAGGCAACGGCCATACCACTTTGAACACACCAGTTCTCGTCCGATCACTGAAGTTAAGCAAAGTCGGGCGCGGTTAGTACTTGGATGGGTGACCGCTTGGGAACACCGCGTGCCGTTGCCTTTTGCTGACGTCCGTCAAAGTGGACAGATGGTTGTTTTGTTGCAGACAGATGTGTCAGTAGTCAGGAAACTGCCCAGTCGAGATGAAATTCCGTTTGTGCGATGTTTTACCGATCGGGCTCGGGGCTTGGCCTTCTCTAAGCAGCCATACGTGAAATTTGACATTTGACAGGTGTCAACTGTCAGTTCTGAGAGCAAGTGAAATGAAATGCCCTTCCTGCAATGTTTTACTGTTCGGGCTCGCGGTGTGACGTTTTCTAAGCTGACATACGTCAAATTTCACAGTTCAGCGAGCAAGTGAAATGAAATGCCGTTCCTGCAACGTTTTAGTGTTTGGGCTCGCGGTGTGGCGTTTTCTAAGCAGACATACGTCAAATTTGACATTTGACATGTGTCAGCTGTCATCTCGGGAGCAAGTGGAATGAAATGCCCTTCCTGCAATGTTTTAGTGTTCGGGCTCGCGGTGTGACGTTTCCTAAGCAGACATACGTCAAATTTGACATTTGACAGATGTCAACTGTCAGTTCAGTGAGCAAGTGAAATGAAATGCAGTGCCTGCAATGTTTCACGGCCCGGGCTCGCGGCGTGACGTTCTCTAAGTAGACATACGTCAAATTTGACATTTGACAAATGCCAACTGTCTGTTCGGACGGTGTCGACAGTAGTCAGGTAACTGCCACCTCATGCTTTTTTTTTTTTTTTTTTTTTTTTTTTAGTGTCGACTGTCAATCAACCGAGAAAAAAATGTAAAGTTAAGCATGCATGTGCGAGGACAGCGCTCGAATGGGTGACCGCTCGGGATCACCGCGTGTCGTTTTCTACGCAGACACACGTGTTTTTTGACATTTGACAGGTGTCAACTGTCAATTGAGTGAGCAATTCACAAGCTACGACGGTCGTCGGCCTTGGACGCGACTTAAATGTCAGGCAACGGCCATACCACTTTGAACACACCAGTTCTCGTCCGATCACTGAAGTTAAGCAAAGTCGGGCGCGGTTAGTACTTGGATGGGTGACCGCTTGGGAACACCGCGTGCCGTTGCCTTTTGCTGACGTCCGTCAAAGTGGACAGATGGTTGTTTTGTTGCAGACAGATGTGTCAGTAGTCAGGAAACTGCCCAGTCGAGATGAAATTCCGTTTGTGCGATGTTTTACCGATCGGGCTCGGGGCTTGGCCTTCTCTAAGCAGCCATACGTGAAATTTGACATTTGACAGGTGTCAACTGTCAGTTCTGAGAGCAAGTGAAATGAAATGCCCTTCCTGCAATGTTTTACTGTTCGGGCTCGCGGTGTGACGTTTTCTAAGCTGACATACGTCAAATTTCACAGTTCAGCGAGCAAGTGAAATGAAATGCCGTTCCTGCAACGTTTTAGTGTTTGGGCTCGCGGTGTGGCGTTTTCTAAGCAGACATACGTCAAATTTGACATTTGACAGGTGTCAGCTGTCATCTCGGGAGCAAGTGGAATGAAATGCCCTTCCTGCAATGTTTTAGTGTTCGGGCTCGCGGTGTGACGTTTCCTAAGCAGACATACGTCAAATTTGACATTTGACAGATGTCAACTGTCAGTTCAGTGAGCAAGTGAAATGAAATGCAGTGCCTGCAATGTTTCACGGCCCGGGCTCGCGGCGTGACGTTCTCTAAGTAGACATACGTCAAATTTGACATTTGACAAATGCCAACTGTCTGTTCGGACGGTGTCGACAGTAGTCAGGTAACTGCCACCTCATGCTTTTTTTTTTTTTTTTTTTTTAAGTGTCGACTGTCAATCAACCGAGAAAAAAATGTAAAGTTAAGCATGCATGTGCGAGGACAGCGCTCGAATGGGTGACCGCTCGGGATCACCGCGTGTCGTTTTCTACGCAGACACACGTGTTTTTTGACATTTGACAGGTGTCAACTGTCAATTGAGTGAGCAATTCACAAGCTACGACGGTCGTCGGCCTTGGACGCGACTTAAATGTCAGGCAACGGCCATACCACTTTGAACACACCAGTTCTCGTCCGATCACTGAAGTTAAGCAAAGTCGGGCGCGGTTAGTACTTGGATGGGTGACCGCTTGGGAACACCGCGTGCCGTTGCCTTTTGCTGACGTCCGTCAAAGTGGACAGATGGTTGTTTTGTTGCAGACAGATGTGTCAGTAGTCAGGAAACTGCCCAGTCGAGATGAAATTCCGTTTGTGCGATGTTTTACCGATCGGGCTCGGGGCTTGGCCTTCTCTAAGCAGCCATACGTGAAATTTGACATTTGACAGGTGTCAACTGTCAGTTCTGAGAGCAAGTGAAATGAAATGCCCTTCCTGCAATGTTTTACTGTTCGGGCTCGCGGTGTGACGTTTTCTAAGCTGACATACGTCAAATTTCACAGTTCAGCGAGCAAGTGAAATGAAATGCCGTTCCTGCAACGTTTTAGTGTTTGGGCTCGCGGTGTGGCGTTTTCTAAGCAGACATACGTCAAATTTGACATTTGACATGTGTCAGCTGTCATCTCGGGAGCAAGTGGAATGAAATGCCCTTCCTGCAATGTTTTAGTGTTCGGGCTCGCGGTGTGACGTTTCCTAAGCAGACATACGTCAAATTTGACATTTGACAGATGTCAACTGTCAGTTCAGTGAGCAAGTGAAATGAAATGCAGTGCCTGCAATGTTTCACGGCCCGGGCTCGCGGCGTGACGTTCTCTAAGTAGACATACGTCAAATTTGACATTTGACAAATGCCAACTGTCTGTTCGGACGGTGTCGACAGTAGTCAGGTAACTGCCCCCTCATGCTTTTTTTTTTTTTTTTTTTTTTTTTTTAAGTGTCGACTGTCAATCAACCGAGAAAAAAATGTAAAGTTAAGCATGCATGTGCGAGGACAGCGCTCGAATGGGTGACCGCTCGGGATCACCGCGTGTCGTTTTCTACGCAGACACACGTGTTTTTTGACATTTGACAGGTGTCAACTGTCAATTGAGTGAGCAATTCACAAGCTACGACGGTCGTCGGCCTTGGACGCGACTTAAATGTCAGGCAACGGCCATACCACTTTGAACACACCAGTTCTCGTCCGATCACTGAAGTTAAGCAAAGTCGGGCGCGGTTAGTACTTGGATGGGTGACCGCTTGGGAACACCGCGTGCCGTTGCCTTTTGCTGACGTCCGTCAAAGTGGACAGATGGTTGTTTTGTTGCAGACAGATGTGTCAGTAGTCAGGAAACTGCCCAGTCGAGATGAAATTCCGTTTGTGCGATGTTTTACCGATCGGGCTCGGGGCTTGGCCTTCTCTAAGCAGCCATACGTGAAATTTGACATTTGACAGGTGTCAACTGTCAGTTCTGAGAGCAAGTGAAATGAAATGCCCTTCCTGCAATGTTTTACTGTTCGGGCTCGCGGTGTGACGTTTTCTAAGCTGACATACGTCAAATTTCACAGTTCAGCGAGCAAGTGAAATGAAATGCCGTTCCTGCAACGTTTTAGTGTTTGGGCTCGCGGTGTGGCGTTTTCTAAGCAGACATACGTCAAATTTGACATTTGACAGGTGTCAGCTGTCATCTCGGGAGCAAGTGGAATGAAATGCCCTTCCTGCAATGTTTTAGTGTTCGGGCTCGCGGTGTGACGTTTCCTAAGCAGACATACGTCAAATTTGACATTTGACAGATGTCAACTGTCAGTTCAGTGAGCAAGTGAAATGAAATGCAGTGCCTGCAATGTTTCACGGCCCGGGCTCGCGGCGTGACGTTCTCTAAGTAGACATACGTCAAATTTGACATTTGACAAATGCCAACTGTCTGTTCGGACGGTGTCGACAGTAGTCAGGTAACTGCCACCTCATGCTTTTTTTTTTTTTTTTTTTTTAAGTGTCGACTGTCAATCAACCGAGAAAAAAATGTAAAGTTAAGCATGCATGTGCGAGGACAGCGCTCGAATGGGTGACCGCTCGGGATCACCGCGTGTCGTTTTCTACGCAGACACACGTGTTTTTTGACATTTGACAGGTGTCAACTGTCAATTGAGTGAGCAATTCACAAGCTACGACGGTCGTCGGCCTTGGACGCGACTTAAATGTCAGGCAACGGCCATACCACTTTGAACACACCAGTTCTCGTCCGATCACTGAAGTTAAGCAAAGTCGGGCGCGGTTAGTACTTGGATGGGTGACCGCTTGGGAACACCGCGTGCCGTTGCCTTTTGCTGACGTCCGTCAAAGTGGACAGATGGTTGTTTTGTTGCAGACAGATGTGTCAGTAGTCAGGAAACTGCCCAGTCGAGATGAAATTCCGTTTGTGCGATGTTTTACCGATCGGGCTCGGGGCTTGGCCTTCTCTAAGCAGCCATACGTGAAATTTGACATTTGACAGGTGTCAACTGTCAGTTCTGAGAGCAAGTGAAATGAAATGCCCTTCCTGCAATGTTTTACTGTTCGGGCTCGCGGTGTGACGTTTTCTAAGCTGACATACGTCAAATTTCACAGTTCAGCGAGCAAGTGAAATGAAATGCCGTTCCTGCAACGTTTTAGTGTTTGGGCTCGCGGTGTGGCGTTTTCTAAGCAGACATACGTCAAATTTGACATTTGACAGGTGTCAGCTGTCATCTCGGGAGCAAGTGGAATGAAATGCCCTTCCTGCAATGTTTTAGTGTTCGGGCTCGCGGTGTGACGTTTCCTAAGCAGACATACGTCAAATTTGACATTTGACAGATGTCAACTGTCAGTTCAGTGAGCAAGTGAAATGAAATGCAGTGCCTGCAATGTTTCACGGCCCGGGCTCGCGGCGTGACGTTCTCTAAGTAGACATACGTCAAATTTGACATTTGACAAATGCCAACTGTCTGTTCGGACGGTGTCGACAGTAGTCAGGTAACTGCCACCTCATGCTTTTTTTTTTTTTTTTTTTTTTTTTTTAAGTGTCGACTGTCAATCAACCGAGAAAAAAATGTAAAGTTAAGCATGCATGTGCGAGGACAGCGCTCGAATGGGTGACCGCTCGGGATCACCGCGTGTCGTTTTCTACGCAGACACACGTGTTTTTTGACATTTGACAGGTGTCAACTGTCAATTGAGTGAGCAATTCACAAGCTACGACGGTCGTCGGCCTTGGACGCGACTTAAATGTCAGGCAACGGCCATACCACTTTGAACACACCAGTTCTCGTCCCAGATGCTGACCAGGAGAGAAAAGTACAGCTTTATCAAAATATTTTAAAATAAAGCTGCAATTTCACAAAACGACAGAAAAAGAAAGTAACAACAAAATATGATTACTAGAAAGAAATCCAAGACAAATATGGACCAACCTGGAGCTTCCAGAATTCCACTGGAAAATAAGTTCCAGCCGCTATCGGACCACGAAGAGACAGATATCTCGGACAGCGAGACAGAGACTCAAGACGCAGGCAACATATATAACAACAACATAAAACGAAAGAAAAGACCAGAGAAACCACCGCCAATTGTCCTACACAAAGGGGTCAAAGAAGGTAAAGCGCTACGCAACCAAATTAACGCAATCGTAGGAGAAAGCAACTTTTACTTAAAACACAACGCTGATCAAACTAACATTCACCTAAACAACATGGAGGATTATAAAAAAGTAAAGGAAAATATTAATCAGGATTTTCACACCTACACGCCCAAAGTTGAGAAAACTAACGCTTTTGTAATCCATGGCCTCCCCGAAGACGCAGAAGGAGATGAGATCAAAGAAGAACTCTCAGTAAGGTACGAAATCCCTTCATTAAAATGTACGAAAATGCGTGGCACTAGGTCGCCACTGTTCCTGCTGATCGTGCCTAAAAAGATTACTATCAAAACCCTGGAAAACATAGCAAAATACATCCTCAATACAAAAGTAAACTTTAGGCACTACATCAATAAGAAGAAAATAACCCAGTGCCACAAGTGCCAAAAGTGGGGACATGCCACCAGTAACTGCTTCGCGTCTCCCGTGTGCATGAAATGCGCGGAGGGCCATTTCTCGCATTCATGCCCGAAGCCGAGGGAAGAGCCGGCCAAATGTGCAAATTGCCAGGGGCAACACACCGCAAACTCCACGTCTTGTCCAGTCTACGTGAAGAGGTTGGAATGGGTCTCAAGAAAGAAAACCCCGAGAAGAAATCTAGAGACAAAAGAGAAAAACACAAGGTACGTCGACGCACCCGCTCCTACCAACAACGCCTGGCAAAGGCCCACCGAGGAACAACGGCCCACCCCTGGTAATGCACCCGCACAACCGACAACCACAACACCAACAAATCCCCCAGCCATCCCAATTGCCGGACCCTCGACGCCTCCCGCCGCCGATATGGGACTCAACGAGTTACTCGCCGAGATGTCACGGACACGCGAACTTATCCCAGATCTACCACAATTAATTGCTGCCTACAGACAACTAAATGCAAGACTCGCGACCTGCAGAAACACAAGCGAACGACTGCAAGCGATATTATTAAGTTGCTCGAGCCTAACATGAATAGTATAAATATTGTAACTTGGAATGCGAACGGCGTAAGAAACAAAATGGGGGAGCTTGTGTCGTTTCTGAACAGCACCGACACACCTCTTATGTTACTGAACGAAACCAAACTAGACGGATCATACAACCTGAAAATGAAAGGATATTCAGTATTAAGAAAAGACAAAACCATTAAATCCGGAGGTGTGGCCATGCTGATCAGAAACGACGTTCCATATATACAGGTACAGACTAACAAGAACATTAAAATAGAACACTTAGCAATCAGACTGAAAGACAACACACACATCATCTCGATCTACAATACACCGACCAATCACATGAACAACAGAGACCTCAACCATTTGACAGACTTAGGACACAAAGTACTCGTAGTTGGAGATTTTAACGCCACCCATACAGCCTGGAATTGTCACCGAAACAACAGAAATGGTAGCACTCTCTATAATTACTCATTAGGGAGCGGATGCACCGTACTTTACCCAGATAGACATACCCATCACCCACTCAACGGCATGACCCCGACCACAATAGACATCGCGATCGCCAAAAACGTCCCAAACATCAACGACATAACTTCCCTAGACGAACTAAACTCAGACCACAACCCAGTAAGGATCACCCTCGGAACACCACACCACCACAGCAAGCACCGACGGAAAATACTCGACTATAAAAACGTAGACTGGACAGAATTTAGGCGACAACTGGACACACGAATCACAATAAGACGGGTAGACACTAAAGCAGACATAGAAACAGAAACCGAAAAACTGACAAAGACAATTAACACAGTTAAAAAGAAATTCATCAAAAACAGAAAAGCCGACCAAACAAACGAAAACTTACCTGACCACATCAAAGACATGATACAGACAAGAAACAGACACAGACGGGAATGGCAAAAACACAGAAACGGGTCTGAGAAACAGTTAATGACGAAACTGACAAGACAAATAAGAACGGAAATTAGCAAATTTAGAAACGACAAATGGACCAACAAACTGACTAAACTGACAACCGTGGACAACTCCATTTGGAGGATGACCAAGCGACTGAAGACCCCGTTCAAAACCATACCGACACTCACACAAGGAACAATATTAGCGATGACCGACCTGGAGAAGGCGGAACTTATTGCAGAAACATTCGAAAACGTACACAAAATTGACCCCGAACTTGACGACAAACAGAACCAAATTGTAGAAATAGTAAAGATATTCATGGACAGGCATACGGAAACCACGGACCACGAACACGACCTGACGACTACTTCACCGACCGAAATTGAAAATATTCTAAATAGTTTAATACCCCTGAAAGCCCCCGGACCCGACCAAATACAGAATAAAATTTTGAAAAACCTATCGAGGAAAGCCATCGTACAACTGACTCACATCATTAACGGAATATTTAAACTGCAATATTTCCCGTCGTCTTGGAAAGTCGCTAATGTTGTTCCAATACTTAAACCAAAAAAACCTGACACAGATCCGAACAGCTACAGACCCATCAGTCTGTTAAACACATTGAACAAAGTGACAGAGAAAATCATATTAAACCGACTAAACAAGCACATTAAACGACATAATATCCTGACGGACAATCAATTTGGTTTCAGACGTAAACACAACACGGTTCAACAGCTATGCAGAATAATAACAGACATCAAATACAACTTTAACAAACAGAATGTGACAGCACTGACCCTCCTCGACATAGAGAAAGCATTCGACCGAGTCTGGACGGACGGACTGCTTTACAAACTGATTAGACTGAAATTTCCACCGACACTAATAAAACTCTTGGCCAACTACCTTACAAACCGCTTCTTCGTAGTGATGATAAATGACGTGAAATCTGGACACAAACCGATAGCTGCTGGTGTACCGCAAGGGTCGATCCTCGCGCCGATCCTTTTCAACATTTACATCAACGACATCCCCACAATGCCCCAGACTAAACTAGCCCTCTACGCCGACGACACAGCCATTTATAATCATTCATGCAGTACGATAACAGCCCACAAAAAGACAGAAATTCACATCCAACAGATCATCACATTTTTCAAACTCTGGAAAATAACACTAAATTCACAAAAAACAGAGACAATCACATTCACACGCAAGTTCACCAACACCCGACTAATCTACCCACCCACTGTCGACTCTCACCGCATCGAACCCAAAAAAACGGTACAATATCTGGGAGTATATCTAGACGCGAGACTGTGTTATAAGACCCACATCAAACACACAATAAACAGGGCCTTTGGCGCTCTCAAGAGCATATACTCCCTAATGAGTAAAAATAGCCAACTTTCAATGCAGAACAAGCTTTTGCTATATAAAACGATCATTCGGCCAATCCTGGTTTACGCTGCACCGGCGTGGTGTAGTGCCTCACCAACCAACATGTTGACTCTACAGCGCTTCCAGAATAAATGTCTGAGGCTGGCGTTAAACAAAGACAGATACACTAAAATCAACGAACTCCACGAACAAGGACAAATACCAAGACTGACGGAATACATACAACAGCAATCACAGAAATTTTACAAAACGCAGACAAACAGAAAACACCCAAACAAACTAATTCAAGACATAACACACATTAGACTACATAACACACCAATCGAACTAATACACAAGCTCCCTTATCAAAATCTGCCAGTATTTGAAGAGAACATTGAGTGAAAAGGAATAAATGTTCTTGATATTATTATTAAATCCAAAATTAATTTTCTTTTGTATATATTGTATATTTGTATATATCTGTTTATGGTTAGGAATCTTAGTTTTACTTATTTAAGAAAAAGCGCTTGTTACTTTTATACTTTTAGTACATGAAATGAAATTATTATATTAAAACACCTCACCAAAAATGCATTAAAAAAACCAAACCTGTAACTAGCAAGAGTTTATGTGTTGACATGCGCACATGTGAACATATAACCATTGCTAACATTATAAAGTTAAAAGTTAGAAGTAGGTACCTTCATAGGTAGGAACTCTTGAAATACCACAATTGTACATATGTCTCCACCTGATGTAATAACTAATTAGTAAATAAAGATCTTAAAGAAGAAGTTCTCGTCCGATCACTGAAGTTAAGCAAAGTCGGGCGCGGTTAGTACTTGGATGGGTGACCGCTTGGGAACACCGCGTGCCGTTGCCTTTTGCTGACGTCCGTCAAAGTGGACAGATGGTTGTTTTGTTGCAGACAGATGTGTCAGTAGTCAGGAAACTGCCCAGTCGAGATGAAATTCCGTTTGTGCGATGTTTTACCGATCGGGCTCGGGGCTTGGCCTTCTCTAAGCAGCCATACGTGAAATTTGACATTTGACAGGTGTCAACTGTCAGTTCTGAGAGCAAGTGAAATGAAATGCCCTTCCTGCAATGTTTTACTGTTCGGGCTCGCGGTGTGACGTTTTCTAAGCTGACATACGTCAAATTTCACAGTTCAGCGAGCATGTGAAATGAAATGCCGTTCCTGCAACGTTTTAGTGTTTGGGCTCGCGGTGTGGCGTTTTCTAAGCAGACATACGTCAAATTTGACATTTGACAGGTGTCAGCTGTCATCTCGGGAGCAAGTGGAATGAAATGCCCTTCCTGCAATGTTTTAGTGTTCGGGCTCGCGGTGTGACGTTTCCTAAGCAGACATACGTCAAATTTGACATTTGACAGATGTCAACTGTCAGTTCAGTGAGCAAGTGAAATGAAATGCAGTGCCTGCAATGTTTCACGGCCCGGGCTCGCGGCGTGACGTTCTCTAAGTAGACATACGTCAAATTTGACATTTGACAAATGCCAACTGTCTGTTCGGACGGTGTCGACAGTAGTCAGGTAACTGCCACCTCATGCTTTTTTTTTTTTTTTTTTTTTTTTTTTAAGTGTCGACTGTCAATCAACCGAGAAAAAAATGTAAAGTTAAGCATGCATGTGCGAGGACAGCGCTCGAATGGGTGACCGCTCGGGATCACCGCGTGTCGTTTTCTACGCAGACACACGTGTTTTTTGACATTTGACAGGTGTCAACTGTCAATTGAGTGAGCAATTCACAAGCTACGACGGTCGTCGGCCTTGGACGCGACTTAAATGTCAGGCAACGGCCATACCACTTTGAACACACCAGTTCTCGTCCGATCACTGAAGTTAAGCAAAGTCGGGCGCGGTTAGTACTTGGATGGGTGACCGCTTGGGAACACCGCGTGCCGTTGCCTTTTGCTGACGTCCGTCAAAGTGGACAGATGGTTGTTTTGTTGCAGACAGATGTGTCAGTAGTCAGGAAACTGCCCAGTCGAGATGAAATTCCGTTTGTGCGATGTTTTACCGATCGGGCTCGGGGCTTGGCCTTCTCTAAGCAGCCATACGTGAAATTTGACATTTGACAGGTGTCAACTGTCAGTTCTGAGAGCAAGTGAAATGAAATGCCCTTCCTGCAATGTTTTACTGTTCGGGCTCGCGGTGTGACGTTTTCTAAGCTGACATACGTCAAATTTCACAGTTCAGCGAGCAAGTGAAATGAAATGCCGTTCCTGCAACGTTTTAGTGTTTGGGCTCGCGGTGTGGCGTTTTCTAAGCAGACATACGTCAAATTTGACATTTGACAGGTGTCAGCTGTCATCTCGGGAGCAAGTGGAATGAAATGCCCTTCCTGCAATGTTTTAGTGTTCGGGCTCGCGGTGTGACGTTTCCTAAGCAGACATACGTCAAATTTGACATTTGACAGATGTCAACTGTCAGTTCAGTGAGCAAGTGAAATGAAATGCAGTGCCTGCAATGTTTCACGGCCCGGGCTCGCGGCGTGACGTTCTCTAAGTAGACATACGTCAAATTTGACATTTGACAAATGCCAACTGTCTGTTCGGACGGTGTCGACAGTAGTCAGGTAACTGCCACCTCATGCTTTTTTTTTTTTTTTTTTTTTTTTTTTTTTAAGTGTCGACTGTCAATCAACCGAGAAAAAAATGTAAAGTTAAGCATGCATGTGCGAGGACAGCGCTCGAATGGGTGACCGCTCGGGATCACCGCGTGTCGTTTTCTACGCAGACACACGTGTTTTTTGACATTTGACAGGTGTCAACTGTCAATTGAGTGAGCAATTCACAAGCTACGACGGTCGTCGGCCTTGGACGCGACTTAAATGTCAGGCAACGGCCATACCACTTTGAACACACCAGTTCTCGTCCCCCAGTCTCGCTCGACCCGTCGCAGCGAGCAGACGTCTTTTAGTGCGCTAAGCTACCCCTAATTCCCAGAAGGCTGCATAGCAAACGCAGGTATAGAAACTAAAGTGTGTACAGTGTTTTCAAGAGTTTTACAAACTATTTATAAAAATTTATTTATCAGTGATTTCGCTGTTAGAAACTTTTAGTTTAAATCTAGTGCAGTATTGTGAAAGTGATGATTACCAGGAAAAGGTACCGCCGGGGGAGCCCGGAAAATCCTTCACCTAACGCATCCGGTACAGTGCCGCTAAAGAACTCGTTTGGGCCACTGACAGACCACGAAGACACGGACATATCGGACAGTGAAACGGAAAATGTCGCTACAGAGACAACCCGCCTAGTTACTAAAACTAAAAAGAAAGAAGTTAAACCACCCCCAATTGTCATCCACCGCAGAGTCACGGAAGGTAAAGAAATTAAAACCAAACTTACCACTTATATTGGAGAGAACAACTTCAATATCAAATATGGATCGAAAAACACGCACATATACGCAAATAATATGGAAAATTTTAACATACTTAAACAAAAAATGAAGGACGACGATTTCCATACGTATAGCACAAGCGAGGAGAAAACTAACGCGTTCGTCATTCGCGGGCTCGCCGACGACGTAGAGGAAAAGGAAATCAGTGAGGAATTTCATAGCAAATTTCAAATTTCCTTAATCAAGTGCCTCAGGATGAAGGGAACCAAACACCCGCTATTCCTAATAGCGGTACCCAAAAATATAACCCTAAGGATTCTGGAAGATCTTGTGAAATTTATTCTTCACACAAGAATTTCGTTCAGGGCATACGTCAATAAGAAGAAAATGACACAGTGCCATAGATGCCAGCAATGGGGACACGCGACAAGCAACTGTTTCGCGTCCCCTGTGTGTTTGAAATGCGCGGATGGACATTTTACGCACGCCTGCACAAAACCGCGAGAAGAACCGGCAAAATGTGCTAACTGTGAGGGCGATCACCCGGCAAATTCGACCAGCTGTCCCGTGTACATAAGGAGGCTGGAGTGGATCCAAAATAAACGGACGTCCGCCCGAAGAAATCCTCAAAGGAGGGAAACATTCGTGGATGCGCCGCCCCCCGCCGTGAACGCGTGGCAGAGAAGATCAGAACGTGAGGAATTTCCAGCCATAGGAGTCGCCGCAGAGCCAGTCCCACCACAGCACACAGGGCCCCCAGCAGTCGCAGCCCCAGCCCCACCTCAACCCAGAAGACCCCCGGCAGTCCCAGTCGCCGAACCGACGACATCCTCCCCAACGGCAACTGACCCAAGCTGCGACATCACCAGGATGTTCAGCCTGATGGAGCGCACCCGAGCTGTCATGATAGACATCCCTAGGATGATAGCTGCCTGGGAGCAATTGAACGAGAAACTAGCCAACTGCCAATCGGCAGGAGAGCAGCTCCAAACGATAATCTTCTTTTGTATGGCTCTAAAATGAATGCAATAAATGTGGTGAGTTGGAACGCAAACGGGATAAGAAATAAGATAGGGGAGCTTTTATCCTTCCTGAGCAGCACCGACACGCACCTCATGTTAATTAATGAAACCAAAATTGACCAATCGTATAGTCTCCGGGTCAGAGGTTACTCTGTGGTCCGGCAGGATTGTAAAAGCGGTGTCGGAGGTGTGGCGGTGCTGGTCAGGAACGACATACCGTACAGCAGACTGAAAACAGACAAGCAAATCAAGATCGAAAACGTAGCTATCCGACTGACAAACAAGATTCACGTAATCTCAATTTACAATACACCGACAAATAAAATCACGTACAAGGACTTGGATTTACTGACCAACATAGGAGACAAAGTGCTTGTAATAGGGGACTTTAACGCTACCCACAGCGCCTGGAATTGCGGCAGAAACAACAGAAACGGAGTTACATTGTTCAATTACTCTTTAGCGAGCAGATCCACGATCCTTTTTCCCGACACTCATACTCACTATCCCGCAAATAACTTTTCCCCGACGACAATCGACTTTGCGCTTGTTAAAAATATCAAAGACATCACAGACCCAGCGACCCTGAATTCCTTGAACTCCGACCATAATCCTATCCGCCTCACCCTTGGGAAATTCCCCGAGAAAGTACAGCAACGAACATTACCGGACTATACAAACGTGGACTGGACAGCGTTTCGTCGTGAACTCGACAGACGAATCACAGTAAGACGAATAGACTGTATTGAAGAACTGGAGAACGAAACAAAAAAACTGACCCACAATATAACGGTGACGAAACGGAAACTGATTAGGTACAAAAAACTTGACGATATACACAATTTCGAAATACCAACATACATTAAGGACTTGATACGCACGAGAAACAGATACAGACACGACTGGCAGAGAAACCGAGACGCGATAGACAAACAACATATGAACAGACTGACTAGACAAATAAGAACAGAAATAAGTAAATTCAGAAATGACAAATGGACTAACAAACTGAATCGACTCAACGCTACCGACAACTCCCTATGGCGACTGACAAAGAGACTAAAAAACAAATACAGACCCATACCAACCTTGACAGTAGGCGCCCAAATGGCAATGACTGACAAAGACAAAACCGAATTGATAGCGGACGTACTGCAAAAAGTACACGAAATTGACCCAGACAACAACGAACCACAAACCAAAGTTATTGAGACAGTCAGAAACTTCTTGAACGGTAACGACGTCACGGACGAAACTGATTACAGAACGACCCCTACAGAAATTCTGGGAATTTTAAAATACATGAAACCTTTAAAAGCCCCCGGACCGGACGACATTCAAAACAAAATACTGAAAAACCTTTCTCGGAAGACTTTAGTGCAGATTATGCATATAATTAATGCTATTTTCAAACTCCGTCACTTTCCAGCCCCTTGGAAATGTGCCAATATTATTCCTGTCTTAAAACCAGGTAAAAAGGACAGTGATCCGATTAACTATCGGCCCATTAGCCTTCTAAGCACACTGAGTAAGGTGACGGAGAAAATTATTCTGAGACGAGTAAACAATCACATAAACAGACACAACATACTGACGGACTGCCAATTTGGGTTCAGACAAAGACATAATACAGTTCAGCAGACGACTAGAATAACTAAAGACATCACCTACAATTTTAACAAGGGAAACGTGACTGCACTAACACTACTTGACATAGAAAAAGCATTTGACAGGGTTTGGACAGACGGACTGACCTATAAATTGATAAAACTAAAATTCCCACCAACGTTAATTAAACTGATCGACAATTACTTACGTGACAGAACGTTTACAGTTAAAATTAACAACAGTTACTCGACACACCGACCAGTGACAGCAGGGGTTCCCCAAGGGTCAATCCTAGGCCCAGTTCTATTCAGCCTTTTCATAAACGACATCCCAACCATGCCACAAACAAACCTCGCCCTTTACGCGGACGACACGGCGGTTTACAGCCACTCTTACACCGCTATAACGGCACACAAAAAAGTTGAAATCCACCTAAGACTGATCACAGAATTTTTTAAATTATGGAAAATAACTCTGAACGGACAAAAGACTGAGACAATAACATTTACGAAAAAATTCACCAACACCAAACTATTCCTTCCTCCCAAGATAGACGACCATCCAATTATACCCAAAAAATCCGTAAAATACCTAGGAATCCATCTCGACAGCAGACTCTCTTTTAAAACCCACATTAAAAAGACCATCCCTAAAGGATTTGCTGCGCTAAAGAGTATCTACTCACTCATGAGTAAAAGGAGCGAAATGTCGAGAGAGAATAAACTTCTCCTCTATAAAGTCATTATCAGACCTGTCTTGGTCTACGGTGCGCCGGCTTGGTGCGGGGCCTCTCCGACCAATCTGTTGATTCTGCAGCGATTCCAAAACAAGTGTCTGCGTATGGCGTTAAACATGGACAGATACACTAGAATTGACAGACTTCACGAAGAAGGACATATACAGCGACTAACAGACTACATTAGGGAACACGCACAGAAGTTTTACAAGACCCAGACTAACCGAAAACATCATAACAGACTTATAAGAGACATAACGAACATACGAAGACACAACGCGACCATTGAGCTAAAACATAAGCTCCCTTATCAGACCTTACCCGTTTTCGAAGAAAGCGAGAGTGAATGAAACTGAGAATGCGTGTGAGTGCGAATGGGCGTGAACGCGTATGAATGTGTAAATATGTAAATATGTAAATAATATGTAAATAGTTTCCTATATTTTATTCTTGTTTTACCCTAATACCTTATTTTAATTTTGTATCCTATTAAACACACTCCGCTTGATACCTTTCCTTTTTTTTTTGGTACACCAAAATCCCATTGTAACATTTACCCCACTCCCATTTCAATATCCATTTCCACCAAATCTGCAAAGGCCACCATAGATGTCTCCGTGCAATTCACCAGTTGCACACTGAGGCAAAACAAAGGCCAAAAATTGACCAAACTAGGGGTTATTACTTCTTAAGTAGGGACTCTAAACCTACCAAATTTGTATATATATATAACTTTTGTTGTTGTATTTTTGTATATTATAAATAAAAACCTTAAATAAAAAAAAAAAAAAAAGTTCTCGTCCGATCACTGAAGTTAAGCAAAGTCGGGCGCGGTTAGTACTTGGATGGGTGACCGCTTGGGAACACCGCGTGCCGTTGCCTTTTGCTGACGTCCGTCAAAGTGGACAGATGGTTGTTTTGTTGCAGACAGATGTGTCAGTAGTCAGGAAACTGCCCAGTCGAGATGAAATTCCGTTTGTGCGATGTTTTACCGATCGGGCTCGGGGCTTGGCCTTCTCTAAGCAGCCATACGTGAAATTTGACATTTGACAGGTGTCAACTGTCAGTTCTGAGAGCAAGTGAAATGAAATGCCCTTCCTGCAATGTTTTACTGTTCGGGCTCGCGGTGTGACGTTTTCTAAGCTGACATACGTCAAATTTCACAGTTCAGCGAGCAAGTGAAATGAAATGCCGTTCCTGCAACGTTTTAGTGTTTGGGCTCGCGGTGTGGCGTTTTCTAAGCAGACATACGTCAAATTTGACATTTGACAGGTGTCAGCTGTCATCTCGGGAGCAAGTGGAATGAAATGCCCTTCCTGCAATGTTTTAGTGTTCGGGCTCGCGGTGTGACGTTTCCTAAGCAGACATACGTCAAATTTGACATTTGACAGATGTCAACTGTCAGTTCAGTGAGCAAGTGAAATGAAATGCAGTGCCTGCAATGTTTCACGGCCCGGGCTCGCGGCGTGACGTTCTCTAAGTAGACATACGTCAAATTTGACATTTGACAAATGCCAACTGTCTGTTCGGACGGTGTCGACAGTAGTCAGGTAACTGCCACCTCATGCTTTTTTTTTTTTTTTTTTTTTTTTTTTTTTAAGTGTCGACTGTCAATCAACCGAGAAAAAAATGTAAAGTTAAGCATGCATGTGCGAGGACAGCGCTCGAATGGGTGACCGCTCGGGATCACCGCGTGTCGTTTTCTACGCAGACACACGTGTTTTTTGACATTTGACAGGTGTCAACTGTCAATTGAGTGAGCAATTCACAAGCTACGACGGTCGTCGGCCTTGGACGCGACTTAAATGTCAGGCAACGGCCATACCACTTTGAACACACCAGTTCTCGTCCCCCAGTCTCGCTCGACCCGTCGCAGCGAGCAGACGTCTTTTAGTGCGCTAAGCTACCCCTAATTCCCAGAAGGCTGCATAGCAAACGCAGGTATAGAAACTAAAGTGTGTACAGTGTTTTCAAGAGTTTTACAAACTATTTATAAAAATTTATTTATCAGTGATTTCGCTGTTAGAAACTTTTAGTTTAAATCTAGTGCAGTATTGTGAAAGTGATGATTACCAGGAAAAGGTACCGCCGGGGGAGCCCGGAAAATCCTTCACCTAACGCATCCGGTACAGTGCCGCTAAAGAACTCGTTTGGGCCACTGACAGACCACGAAGACACGGACATATCGGACAGTGAAACGGAAAATGTCGCTACAGAGACAACCCGCCTAGTTACTAAAACTAAAAAGAAAGAAGTTAAACCACCCCCAATTGTCATCCACCGCAGAGTCACGGAAGGTAAAGAAATTAAAACCAAACTTACCACTTATATTGGAGAGAACAACTTCAATATCAAATATGGATCGAAAAACACGCACATATACGCAAATAATATGGAAAATTTTAACATACTTAAACAAAAAATGAAGGACGACGATTTCCATACGTATAGCACAAGCGAGGAGAAAACTAACGCGTTCGTCATTCGCGGGCTCGCCGACGACGTAGAGGAAAAGGAAATCAGTGAGGAATTTCATAGCAAATTTCAAATTTCCTTAATCAAGTGCCTCAGGATGAAGGGAACCAAACACCCGCTATTCCTAATAGCGGTACCCAAAAATATAACCCTAAGGATTCTGGAAGATCTTGTGAAATTTATTCTTCACACAAGAATTTCGTTCAGGGCATACGTCAATAAGAAGAAAATGACACAGTGCCATAGATGCCAGCAATGGGGACACGCGACAAGCAACTGTTTCGCGTCCCCTGTGTGTTTGAAATGCGCGGATGGACATTTTACGCACGCCTGCACAAAACCGCGAGAAGAACCGGCAAAATGTGCTAACTGTGAGGGCGATCACCCGGCAAATTCGACCAGCTGTCCCGTGTACATAAGGAGGCTGGAGTGGAT
Source organism: Phosphuga atrata (assembly GCA_944588485.1). NCBI lineage: Eukaryota > Metazoa > Arthropoda > Insecta > Coleoptera > Silphidae > Phosphuga > Phosphuga atrata. The sequence goes on from OX155901.1 coordinate 11,091,957, forward strand.
CCAAAATAAACGGACGTCCGCCCGAAGAAATCCTCAAAGGAGGGAAACATTCGTGGATGCGCCGCCCCCCGCCGTGAACGCGTGGCAGAGAAGATCAGAACGTGAGGAATTTCCAGCCATAGGAGTCGCCGCAGAGCCAGTCCCACCACAGCACACAGGGCCCCCAGCAGTCGCAGCCCCAGCCCCACCTCAACCCAGAAGACCCCCGGCAGTCCCAGTCGCCGAACCGACGACATCCTCCCCAACGGCAACTGACCCAAGCTGCGACATCACCAGGATGTTCAGCCTGATGGAGCGCACCCGAGCTGTCATGATAGACATCCCTAGGATGATAGCTGCCTGGGAGCAATTGAACGAGAAACTAGCCAACTGCCAATCGGCAGGAGAGCAGCTCCAAACGATAATCTTCTTTTGTATGGCTCTAAAATGAATGCAATAAATGTGGTGAGTTGGAACGCAAACGGGATAAGAAATAAGATAGGGGAGCTTTTATCCTTCCTGAGCAGCACCGACACGCACCTCATGTTAATTAATGAAACCAAAATTGACCAATCGTATAGTCTCCGGGTCAGAGGTTACTCTGTGGTCCGGCAGGATTGTAAAAGCGGTGTCGGAGGTGTGGCGGTGCTGGTCAGGAACGACATACCGTACAGCAGACTGAAAACAGACAAGCAAATCAAGATCGAAAACGTAGCTATCCGACTGACAAACAAGATTCACGTAATCTCAATTTACAATACACCGACAAATAAAATCACGTACAAGGACTTGGATTTACTGACCAACATAGGAGACAAAGTGCTTGTAATAGGGGACTTTAACGCTACCCACAGCGCCTGGAATTGCGGCAGAAACAACAGAAACGGAGTTACATTGTTCAATTACTCTTTAGCGAGCAGATCCACGATCCTTTTTCCCGACACTCATACTCACTATCCCGCAAATAACTTTTCCCCGACGACAATCGACTTTGCGCTTGTTAAAAATATCAAAGACATCACAGACCCAGCGACCCTGAATTCCTCGAACTCCGACCATAATCCTATCCGCCTCACCCTTGGGAAATTCCCCGAGAAAGTACAGCAACGAACATTACCGGACTATAAAAACGTGGAGTGGACAGCGTTTCGTCGTGAACTCGACAGACGAATCACAGTAAGACGAATAGACTGTATTGAAGAACTGGAGAACGAAACAAAAAAACTGACCCACAATATAACGGTGACGAAACGGAAACTGATTAGGTACAAAAAACTTGACGATATACACAATTTCGAAATACCAACATACATTAAGGACTTGATACGCACGAGAAACAGATACAGACACGACTGGCAGAGAAACCGAGACGCGATAGACAAACAACATATGAACAGACTGACTAGACAAATAAGAACAGAAATAAGTAAATTCAGAAATGACAAATGGACTAACAAACTGAATCGACTCAACGCTACCGACAACTCCCTATGGCGACTGACAAAGAGACTAAAAAACAAATACAGACCCATACCAACCTTGACAGTAGGCGCCCAAATGGCAATGACTGACAAAGACAAAACCGAATTGATAGCGGACGTACTGCAAAAAGTACACGAAATTGACCCAGACAACAACGAACCACAAACCAAAGTTATTGAGACAGTCAGAAACTTCTTGAACGGTAACGACGTCACGGACGAAACTGATTACAGAACGACCCCTACAGAAATTCTGGGAATTTTAAAATACATGAAACCTTTAAAAGCCCCCGGACCGGACGACATTCAAAACAAAATACTGAAAAACCTTTCTCGGAAGACTTTAGTGCAGATTATGCATATAATTAATGCTATTTTCAAACTCCGTCACTTTCCAGCCCCTTGGAAATGTGCCAATATTATTCCTGTCTTAAAACCAGGTAAAAAGGACAGTGATCCGATTAACTATCGGCCCATTAGCCTTCTAAGCACACTGAGTAAGGTGACGGAGAAAATTATTCTGAGACGAGTAAACAATCACATAAACAGACACAACATACTGACGGACTGCCAATTTGGGTTCAGACAAAGACATAATACAGTTCAGCAGACGACTAGAATAACTAAAGACATCACCTACAATTTTAACAAGGGAAACGTGACTGCACTAACACTACTTGACATAGAAAAAGCATTTGACAGGGTTTGGACAGACGGACTGACCTATAAATTGATAAAACTAAAATTCCCACCAACGTTAATTAAACTGATCGACAATTACTTACGTGACAGAACGTTTACAGTTAAAATTAACAACAGTTACTCGACACACCGACCAGTGACAGCAGGGGTTCCCCAAGGGTCAATCCTAGGCCCAGTTCTATTCAGCCTTTTCATAAACGACATCCCAACCATGCCACAAACAAACCTCGCCCTTTACGCGGACGACACGGCGGTTTACAGCCACTCTTACACCGCTATAACGGCACACAAAAAAGTTGAAATCCACCTAAGACTGATCACAGAATTTTTTAAATTATGGAAAATAACTCTGAACGGACAAAAGACTGAGACAATAACATTTACGAAAAAATTCACCAACACCAAACTATTCCTTCCTCCCAAGATAGACGACCATCCAATTATACCCAAAAAATCCGTAAAATACCTAGGAATCCATCTCGACAGCAGACTCTCTTTTAAAACCCACATTAAAAAGACCATCCCTAAAGGATTTGCTGCGCTAAAGAGTATCTACTCACTCATGAGTAAAAGGAGCGAAATGTCGAGAGAGAATAAACTTCTCCTCTATAAAGTCATTATCAGACCTGTCTTGGTCTACGGTGCGCCGGCTTGGTGCGGGGCCTCTCCGACCAATCTGTTGATTCTGCAGCGATTCCAAAACAAGTGTCTGCGTATGGCGTTAAACATGGACAGATACACTAGAATTGACAGACTTCACGAAGAAGGACATATACAGCGACTAACAGACTACATTAGGGAACACGCACAGAAGTTTTACAAGACCCAGACTAACCGAAAACATCATAACAGACTTATAAGAGACATAACGAACATACGAAGACACAACGCGACCATTGAGCTAAAACATAAGCTCCCTTATCAGACCTTACCCGTTTTCGAAGAAAGCGAGAGTGAATGAAACTGAGAATGCGTGTGAGTGCGAATGGGCGTGAACGCGTATGAATGTGTAAATATGTAAATATGTAAATAATATGTAAATAGTTTCCTATATTTTATTCTTGTTTTACCCTAATACCTTATTTTAATTTTGTATCCTATTAAACACACTCCGCTTGATACCTTTCCTTTTTTTTTTGGTACACCAAAATCCCATTGTAACATTTACCCCACTCCCATTTCAATATCCATTTCCACCAAATCTGCAAAGGCCACCATAGATGTCTCCGTGCAATTCACCAGTTGCACACTGAGGCAAAACAAAGGCCAAAAATTGACCAAACTAGGGGTTATTACTTCTTAAGTAGGGACTCTAAACCTACCAAATTTGTATATATATATAACTTTTGTTGTTGTATTTTTGTATATTATAAATAAAAACCTTAAATAAAAAAAAAAAAAAAAGTTCTCGTCCGATCACTGAAGTTAAGCAAAGTCGGGCGCGGTTAGTACTTGGATGGGTGACCGCTTGGGAACACCGCGTGCCGTTGCCTTTTGCTGACGTCCGTCAAAGTGGACAGATGGTTGTTTTGTTGCAGACAGATGTGTCAGTAGTCAGGAAACTGCCCAGTCGAGATGAAATTCCGTTTGTGCGATGTTTTACCGATCGGGCTCGGGGCTTGGCCTTCTCTAAGCAGCCATACGTGAAATTTGACATTTGACAGGTGTCAACTGTCAGTTCTGAGAGCAAGTGAAATGAAATGCCCTTCCTGCAATGTTTTACTGTTCGGGCTCGCGGTGTGACGTTTTCTAAGCTGACATACGTCAAATTTCACAGTTCAGCGAGCAAGTGAAATGAAATGCCGTTCCTGCAACGTTTTAGTGTTTGGGCTCGCGGTGTGGCGTTTTCTAAGCAGACATACGTCAAATTTGACATTTGACAGGTGTCAGCTGTCATCTCGGGAGCAAGTGGAATGAAATGCCCTTCCTGCAATGTTTTAGTGTTCGGGCTCGCGGTGTGACGTTTCCTAAGCAGACATACGTCAAATTTGACATTTGACAGATGTCAACTGTCAGTTCAGTGAGCAAGTGAAATGAAATGCAGTGCCTGCAATGTTTCACGGCCCGGGCTCGCGGCGTGACGTTCTCTAAGTAGACATACGTCAAATTTGACATTTGACAAATGCCAACTGTCTGTTCGGACGGTGTCGACAGTAGTCAGGTAACTGCCACCTCATGCTTTTTTTTTTTTTTTTTTTTTTTTTTTTAAGTGTCGACTGTCAATCAACCGAGAAAAAAATGTAAAGTTAAGCATGCATGTGCGAGGACAGCGCTCGAATGGGTGACCGCTCGGGATCACCGCGTGTCGTTTTCTACGCAGACACACGTGTTTTTTGACATTTGACAGGTGTCAACTGTCAATTGAGTGAGCAATTCACAAGCTACGACGGTCGTCGGCCTTGGACGCGACTTAAATGTCAGGCAACGGCCATACCACTTTGAACACACCAGTTCTCGTCCGATCACTGAAGTTAAGCAAAGTCGGGCGCGGTTAGTACTTGGATGGGTGACCGCTTGGGAACACCGCGTGCCGTTGCCTTTTGCTGACGTCCGTCAAAGTGGACAGATGGTTGTTTTGTTGCAGACAGATGTGTCAGTAGTCAGGAAACTGCCCAGTCGAGATGAAATTCCGTTTGTGCGATGTTTTACCGATCGGGCTCGGGGCTTGGCCTTCTCTAAGCAGCCATACGTGAAATTTGACATTTGACAGGTGTCAACTGTCAGTTCTGAGAGCAAGTGAAATGAAATGCCCTTCCTGCAATGTTTTACTGTTCGGGCTCGCGGTGTGACGTTTTCTAAGCTGACATACGTCAAATTTCACAGTTCAGCGAGCAAGTGAAATGAAATGCCGTTCCTGCAACGTTTTAGTGTTTGGGCTCGCGGTGTGGCGTTTTCTAAGCAGACATACGTCAAATTTGACATTTGACAGGTGTCAGCTGTCATCTCGGGAGCAAGTGGAATGAAATGCCCTTCCTGCAATGTTTTAGTGTTCGGGCTCGCGGTGTGACGTTTCCTAAGCAGACATACGTCAAATTTGACATTTGACAGATGTCAACTGTCAGTTCAGTGAGCAAGTGAAATGAAATGCAGTGCCTGCAATGTTTCACGGCCCGGGCTCGCGGCGTGACGTTCTCTAAGTAGACATACGTCAAATTTGACATTTGACAAATGCCAACTGTCTGTTCGGACGGTGTCGACAGTAGTCAGGTAACTGCCACCTCATGCTTTTTTTTTTTTTTTTTTTTTTTTTTTAAGTGTCGACTGTCAATCAACCGAGAAAAAAATGTAAAGTTAAGCATGCATGTGCGAGGACAGCGCTCGAATGGGTGACCGCTCGGGATCACCGCGTGTCGTTTTCTACGCAGACACACGTGTTTTTTGACATTTGACAGGTGTCAACTGTCAATTGAGTGAGCAATTCACAAGCTACGACGGTCGTCGGCCTTGGACGCGACTTAAATGTCAGGCAACGGCCATACCACTTTGAACACACCAGTTCTCGTCCGATCACTGAAGTTAAGCAAAGTCGGGCGCGGTTAGTACTTGGATGGGTGACCGCTTGGGAACACCGCGTGCCGTTGCCTTTTGCTGACGTCCGTCAAAGTGGACAGATGGTTGTTTTGTTGCAGACAGATGTGTCAGTAGTCAGGAAACTGCCCAGTCGAGATGAAATTCCGTTTGTGCGATGTTTTACCGATCGGGCTCGGGGCTTGGCCTTCTCTAAGCAGCCATACGTGAAATTTGACATTTGACAGGTGTCAACTGTCAGTTCTGAGAGCAAGTGAAATGAAATGCCCTTCCTGCAATGTTTTACTGTTCGGGCTCGCGGTGTGACGTTTTCTAAGCTGACATACGTCAAATTTCACAGTTCAGCGAGCAAGTGAAATGAAATGCCGTTCCTGCAACGTTTTAGTGTTTGGGCTCGCGGTGTGGCGTTTTCTAAGCAGACATACGTCAAATTTGACATTTGACAGGTGTCAGCTGTCATCTCGGGAGCAAGTGGAATGAAATGCCCTTCCTGCAATGTTTTAGTGTTCGGGCTCGCGGTGTGACGTTTCCTAAGCAGACATACGTCAAATTTGACATTTGACAGATGTCAACTGTCAGTTCAGTGAGCAAGTGAAATGAAATGCAGTGCCTGCAATGTTTCACGGCCCGGGCTCGCGGCGTGACGTTCTCTAAGTAGACATACGTCAAATTTGACATTTGACAAATGCCAACTGTCTGTTCGGACGGTGTCGACAGTAGTCAGGTAACTGCCACCTCATGCTTTTTTTTTTTTTTTTTTTTTTTTTTTAAGTGTCGACTGTCAATCAACCGAGAAAAAAATGTAAAGTTAAGCATGCATGTGCGAGGACAGCGCTCGAATGGGTGACCGCTCGGGATCACCGCGTGTCGTTTTCTACGCAGACACACGTGTTTTTTGACATTTGACAGGTGTCAACTGTCAATTGAGTGAGCAATTCACAAGCTACGACGGTCGTCGGCCTTGGACGCGACTTAAATGTCAGGCAACGGCCATACCACTTTGAACACACCAGTTCTCGTCCGATCACTGAAGTTAAGCAAAGTCGGGCGCGGTTAGTACTTGGATGGGTGACCGCTTGGGAACACCGCGTGCCGTTGCCTTTTGCTGACGTCCGTCAAAGTGGACAGATGGTTGTTTTGTTGCAGACAGATGTGTCAGTAGTCAGGAAACTGCCCAGTCGAGATGAAATTCCGTTTGTGCGATGTTTTACCGATCGGGCTCGGGGCTTGGCCTTCTCTAAGCAGCCATACGTGAAATTTGACATTTGACAGGTGTCAACTGTCAGTTCTGAGAGCAAGTGAAATGAAATGCCCTTCCTGCAATGTTTTACTGTTCGGGCTCGCGGTGTGACGTTTTCTAAGCTGACATACGTCAAATTTCACAGTTCAGCGAGCAAGTGAAATGAAATGCCGTTCCTGCAACGTTTTAGTGTTTGGGCTCGCGGTGTGGCGTTTTCTAAGCAGACATACGTCAAATTTGACATTTGACAGGTGTCAGCTGTCATCTCGGGAGCAAGTGGAATGAAATGCCCTTCCTGCAATGTTTTAGTGTTCGGGCTCGCGGTGTGACGTTTCCTAAGCAGACATACGTCAAATTTGACATTTGACAGATGTCAACTGTCAGTTCAGTGAGCAAGTGAAATGAAATGCAGTGCCTGCAATGTTTCACGGCCCGGGCTCGCGGCGTGACGTTCTCTAAGTAGACATACGTCAAATTTGACATTTGACAAATGCCAACTGTCTGTTCGGACGGTGTCGACAGTAGTCAGGTAACTGCCACCTCATGCTTTTTTTTTTTTTTTTTTTTTTTTTTTTTAAGTGTCGACTGTCAATCAACCGAGAAAAAAATGTAAAGTTAAGCATGCATGTGCGAGGACAGCGCTCGAATGGGTGACCGCTCGGGATCACCGCGTGTCGTTTTCTACGCAGACACACGTGTTTTTTGACATTTGACAGGTGTCAACTGTCAATTGAGTGAGCAATTCACAAGCTACGACGGTCGTCGGCCTTGGACGCGACTTAAATGTCAGGCAACGGCCATACCACTTTGAACACACCAGTTCTCGTCCGATCACTGAAGTTAAGCAAAGTCGGGCGCGGTTAGTACTTGGATGGGTGACCGCTTGGGAACACCGCGTGCCGTTGCCTTTTGCTGACGTCCGTCAAAGTGGACAGATGGTTGTTTTGTTGCAGACAGATGTGTCAGTAGTCAGGAAACTGCCCAGTCGAGATGAAATTCCGTTTGTGCGATGTTTTACCGATCGGGCTCGGGGCTTGGCCTTCTCTAAGCAGCCATACGTGAAATTTGACATTTGACAGGTGTCAACTGTCAGTTCTGAGAGCAAGTGAAATGAAATGCCCTTCCTGCAATGTTTTACTGTTCGGGCTCGCGGTGTGACGTTTTCTAAGCTGACATACGTCAAATTTCACAGTTCAGCGAGCAAGTGAAATGAAATGCCGTTCCTGCAACGTTTTAGTGTTTGGGCTCGCGGTGTGGCGTTTTCTAAGCAGACATACGTCAAATTTGACATTTGACAGGTGTCAGCTGTCATCTCGGGAGCAAGTGGAATGAAATGCCCTTCCTGCAATGTTTTAGTGTTCGGGCTCGCGGTGTGACGTTTCCTAAGCAGACATACGTCAAATTTGACATTTGACAGATGTCAACTGTCAGTTCAGTGAGCAAGTGAAATGAAATGCAGTGCCTGCAATGTTTCACGGCCCGGGCTCGCGGCGTGACGTTCTCTAAGTAGACATACGTCAAATTTGACATTTGACAAATGCCAACTGTCTGTTCGGACGGTGTCGACAGTAGTCAGGTAACTGCCACCTCATGCTTTTTTTTTTTTTTTTTTTTTTTTTTTAAGTGTCGACTGTCAATCAACCGAGAAAAAAATGTAAAGTTAAGCATGCATGTGCGAGGACAGCGCTCGAATGGGTGACCGCTCGGGATCACCGCGTGTCGTTTTCTACGCAGACACACGTGTTTTTTGACATTTGACAGGTGTCAACTGTCAATTGAGTGAGCAATTCACAAGCTACGACGGTCGTCGGCCTTGGACGCGACTTAAATGTCAGGCAACGGCCATACCACTTTGAACACACCAGTTCTCGTCCGATCACTGAAGTTAAGCAAAGTCGGGCGCGGTTAGTACTTGGATGGGTGACCGCTTGGGAACACCGCGTGCCGTTGCCTTTTGCTGACGTCCGTCAAAGTGGACAGATGGTTGTTTTGTTGCAGACAGATGTGTCAGTAGTCAGGAAACTGCCCAGTCGAGATGAAATTCCGTTTGTGCGATGTTTTACCGATCGGGCTCGGGGCTTGGCCTTCTCTAAGCAGCCATACGTGAAATTTGACATTTGACAGGTGTCAACTGTCAGTTCTGAGAGCAAGTGAAATGAAATGCCCTTCCTGCAATGTTTTACTGTTCGGGCTCGCGGTGTGACGTTTTCTAAGCTGACATACGTCAAATTTCACAGTTCAGCGAGCAAGTGAAATGAAATGCCGTTCCTGCAACGTTTTAGTGTTTGGGCTCGCGGTGTGGCGTTTTCTAAGCAGACATACGTCAAATTTGACATTTGACAGGTGTCAGCTGTCATCTCGGGAGCAAGTGGAATGAAATGCCCTTCCTGCAATGTTTTAGTGTTCGGGCTCGCGGTGTGACGTTTCCTAAGCAGACATACGTCAAATTTGACATTTGACAGATGTCAACTGTCAGTTCAGTGAGCAAGTGAAATGAAATGCAGTGCCTGCAATGTTTCACGGCCCGGGCTCGCGGCGTGACGTTCTCTAAGTAGACATACGTCAAATTTGACATTTGACAAATGCCAACTGTCTGTTCGGACGGTGTCGACAGTAGTCAGGTAACTGCCACCTCATGCTTTTTTTTTTTTTTTTTTTTTTTTTTTAAGTGTCGACTGTCAATCAACCGAGAAAAAAATGTAAAGTTAAGCATGCATGTGCGAGGACAGCGCTCGAATGGGTGACCGCTCGGGATCACCGCGTGTCGTTTTCTACGCAGACACACGTGTTTTTTGACATTTGACAGGTGTCAACTGTCAATTGAGTGAGCAATTCACAAGCTACGACGGTCGTCGGCCTTGGACGCGACTTAAATGTCAGGCAACGGCCATACCACTTTGAACACACCAGTTCTCGTCCCAGTCTCGCTCGATCCGTCGCAGCGAGCAGACCTCTCTTAGTGCGCTAAGCTACCCCCGCTTACCAGTGAGCTGCATAGTAAACGCAGTTAACCCGTTATAGTGTGGACAAGTTTAGTTGTGTTAGTAGTGTGTTTGTTTTCACAAGTGTGTTGCTTCAAAGTTAAAGTTAACAAAGTTGAATCTGTGAATTTGTGAATCGGAATAAGTTATGATTACCAGAAAAAGGCACCGCCGGGCGAGCCCGGAAAACCCGATTGCAGACACATCCAGCACAGTGCCTGTGAGAAATTCGTACGAACCATTAACTGACCACGACGACACAGATATCTCCGACAACGAGGTGGAATTTGTTGAGGAAAGGGCCGAAACCCTGGATACAACCAGAAACAAAAAGAAAAACATTAAACCGCCACCGATTGTTGTTCACCGCAGGGTGGTGGAAGGTAAAGAGATTAGAAAACAAATCTCAACTCTAATCGGAGCGGAAAACTTTAATATAAAATTCGGTGCCAATTACACCCAAATCTACGCAAATAATATTGAGAACTTCAATACCCTAAAGGTAAAAATCAAGGACGATTTTCATACATATACCACGAGTGATGAGAAAACAAACGCTTTCGTCATACATGGCCTCGCCGATGATGTCATCGAAACCGAAATTAGTGAGGAATTCATCTCTAAATACCAGATCCCGCTAACAAAGTGCTTTAGAATGAAAGGGACGAAACACCCATTATTTTTAATAGCGGTCCCGAAGAAAATAACACTCAGAATCCTCGAAGACATGGTGAAATTCATTCTTCAAACAAGAATTTCATTCCGACCATATGTCAATAAAAAGAAAATGACCCAGTGCCACCGCTGTCAACAATGGGGGCATGCATCAAGCAATTGTTTCGCGTCCCCCGTGTGCATGAAGTGTGCGGAGGGGCACTTTACGTATAACTGCACAAAACCTCGGGAAGAACCTGCAAAATGCACCAACTGTAAGGGTGACCACCCTGCCAATTCGACCTCCTGTCCGGTCTACATCCGTAGGCTAGAGTGGATGGAAAAGAATCGGACGTCCGCCCCAAACAAACCCCAGAGGAAAGCGCAGTACACCGATGCGCCGGCCCCTATGGAAAATGCGTGGCAGAGACGCTCCCAAGAAGAATTCCCCGCCCTAGTAAGTGCCACAACCCTAGCGCAGGTAACCGGTCCCCCAGCTATCGCAGTCCCAGCTCCGCCTCAAACCAGAACCCTAACGCAAGCTGCAGCAGCAGCCCCACCTCAGCCCAGGAGTTACCCGGTAGCCCAAGTCGCCGGACCGACGACACCCTCCCCAACGGCAACTGACCAAAGCTGCGACATCACCAAAATGTTTAGCCTGATGGAGCGCACCCGGGCTGTCATGATAGACATCCCTAAAATGCTAGCTGCCTGGGAGCAATTAACTGAAAAACTCGCCAACTGCCAATCTGTAGGAGAGCAGCTCCAAACCATAATCTTTTTCTGTATGGCGCTAAAATGAAGAGAATGAATATTGTGAGTTGGAATGCAAACGGGGTAAGGAACAAGATAGGAGAGCTTCTGTCTTTCCTGAGCAGCACCGACACGCACCTTATGTTGATCAATGAAACAAAAATCGATCTATCTTATAGTCTCCGTGTCAGAGGTTACTCCGTGGTCCGGCAGGATTGTAAGAGCGGTGTCGGAGGTGTGGCGGTGCTGGTCAGGAACGACATACCGTACTACAGACTGAAAACAGACAGACAAATCAAAATTGAACACATAGCTATCCGACTGACAGACAAAACACATATCATCGCAATTTACAATTCACCGACGAACAAAATTACTTGCAAGGACTTGGACTTACTGACCAGCATCGGAGACAAAGTACTAGTGATAGGGGACTTTAACGCCACCCACAGCGCTTGGAATTGCGGCAGGAGCAACAAAAACGGCGTCACAATGTTCAACTACTCTTTGGCGAGCGGATCCACGATCCTTTTTCCCGACACCCATACTCATTTTCCTGCAAATAACTTTTCCCCGACGACTATCGACTTAGCACTAGCTAAAAATATCAAAGACGTGACAGACATAAGATCCCTTAATTCCCTGAACTCCGACCATAATCCCATTTGCCTCACCCTTGGGAAACTCCCTGAAAAAGTACAGCGACGGACATTACCGGACTATAAAAACGTGGACTGGACAGCATTCCGACGTGAACTCGACAGACGTATCACAATCAAACGAATAGACTGTATAGAGGAACTGGAGACCGAAACAGTAAAACTGACCCACAACATAACGGCGACGAAACGGAAACTTATCAGATACAAGAGACTTGACGATACACATAACTTTGAAATACCGACATTCATTAAAGACCTGATACGTACGAGAAACAAATACAGACACAACTGGCAAAGAAACCGTGACGCTACAGACAAACAACAAATGAACAGACTGACTAGAGAAATCAGAACAGAAATAGGTAAATTTAGAAACGTCAAATGGACTAACAAACTGAACCGACTTAACGCTACCGACAACTCCCTTTGGCGACTGACTAAGAAACTGAAAAACAAGAACAGACCTATACCGACATTAACAGTAGGAACCCAAATGGCAATGACTGACAAGGACAAAACTGAAATGATAGCGGACGTACTACAAAAAGTGCACGAAATCAACCCAGACAACAACGAACGACAGACCAAAGTTATAGAGACAGTTAGAAACTTTTTGAACGCTAACGACGCCACGGACGAGACGGATTACAGAACGACACCGACAGAAATCTTCACAATTTTAAAATACATGAAACCGTTAAAGGCACCCGGACCGGACGACATACAAAACAAAATTCTACATAACTTATCTCGGAAGACCTTAGTACAGTTAACTCAAATAATTAACGGGATTTTCCAACTCCGTCACTTTCCAGCCTCCTGGAAATGTGCGAACATTATCCCGGTAATGAAACCAGGCAAAAAGGACAGCGATCCGATTAGCTATCGGCCTATTAGCCTGCTAAATACGCTGAGCAAGGTGGCGGAGAAGATTATCCTAAAGCGAATAAACAAACACATAGACAGACACAACATACTGACGGACTGCCAATTTGGGTTCCGACAAAGACATAATACAGTACAGCAGACGACCAGAATAATCAAAGACATCACATACAATTTTAACAAGGGAAACGTGACTGCTCTGACACTACTTGACATTGAAAAAGCATTCGACAGAGTTTGGACAGACGGACTGATCTATAAACTGATGACATTAAAATTCCCACCGGCGCTAATCAAACTTATCGACAACTACCTACGTGACCGAACATTCACAGTTAAAATCAATGACAGTTACTCGACGCACCGCCCAGTGACAGCAGGGGTTCCCCAAGGGTCAATCCTAGGCCCAGTCCTTTTCACCCTCTTCATAAATGACATCCCAACCATGCCCCAAACAAACCTGGCCCTCTACGCGGACGACACGGCGGTTTACAGCCACTCGTGCACCGCGATTACGGCACACAAAAAGGTCGAAATACACTTAAACCTAATCACAGAATTTCTCAAATTATGGAAAATCACACTCAACGGACAGAAGACGGAGACAATTACATTTACAAGAAAATTTACCAACACCAGAATATTCCTTCCCCCCAAGATTGACAACCACCCCATTATTCCAAAAAAATCCGTCAAATACCTTGGAATCCATCTTGACAGCAGACTCTCCTTCAAAACCCACATCAAAAAAACCATCCCCAAAGGGTTCGCTGCGCTGAAGAGTATCTACTCTCTCATGAGTAAACGAAGCGAATTGTCGAGAGAGAATAAACTTCTCCTATATAAAGTAATCATTAGACCTGTCTTGGTCTACGGTGCGCCGGCTTGGTGCGGGGCCTCTCCGACCAATCTGTTGCTTCTGCAGCGTTTCCAAAACAAGTGCCTGCGTTTGGCGTTAAACATGGACAGATATACCAGAATTGACAGACTACACGAGGAAGGACAAATACAGCGACTTACAGATTACATTAGGGAACACGCACAGAAATTTTACGAGACTCAGACTAACCGAAGACATCACAACAGACTCATAAGAGAAATAACGAACATACGAGGACATAACGCGACAATTGTTTTAAAACATAAGCTCCCCTATCAGACCTTACCCGTTTTCATAGAAAACGAGACCGAATGATATTAAACGCGTGTGTACACGTATCTGTGTAAATATGTAAATATGTAAATAGTTTCCTTTATGTTAGTTCTGTTCATTTTAGTTTATTTCATTTATGTTATAATAGATTTCGCATTGTATTCCTTACATTAGCTTGTTACCTTTTATTTTTTTTGGTACACCATTATCAAATTGTAATTATTATACCACATATGTAACGTATCCCCCACCAAATCTGCTAAGGCCTCCCTATATGTCTCTGCGCTTCCGCACAAAGAGACTAAATATAGGCCCATAAATGTCCGATCTAGAGGTTATTACTTTGTTAAGTAGGTACTCTAAACCTACCAAATTTGTATTTATATAACTTTTGTTGTTGTATTTTGTATGTTATAAATAAAAACCTTTAAATAGAAAAATAGTTCTCGTCCGATCACTGAAGTTAAGCAAAGTCGGGCGCGGTTAGTACTTGGATGGGTGACCGCTTGGGAACACCGCGTGCCGTTGCCTTTTGCTGACGTCCGTCAAAGTGGACAGATGGTTGTTTTGTTGCAGACAGATGTGTCAGTAGTCAGGAAACTGCCCAGTCGAGATGAAATTCCGTTTGTGCGATGTTTTACCGATCGGGCTCGGGGCTTGGCCTTCTCTAAGCAGCCATACGTGAAATTTGACATTTGACAGGTGTCAACTGTCAGTTCTGAGAGCAAGTGAAATGAAATGCCCTTCCTGCAATGTTTTACTGTTCGGGCTCGCGGTGTGACGTTTTCTAAGCTGACATACGTCAAATTTCACAGTTCAGCGAGCAAGTGAAATGAAATGCCGTTCCTGCAACGTTTTAGTGTTTGGGCTCGCGGTGTGGCGTTTTCTAAGCAGACATACGTCAAATTTGACATTTGACAGGTGTCAGCTGTCATCTCGGGAGCAAGTGGAATGAAATGCCCTTCCTGCAATGTTTTAGTGTTCGGGCTCGCGGTGTGACGTTTCCTAAGCAGACATACGTCAAATTTGACATTTGACAGATGTCAACTGTCAGTTCAGTGAGCAAGTGAAATGAAATGCAGTGCCTGCAATGTTTCACGGCCCGGGCTCGCGGCGTGACGTTCTCTAAGTAGACATACGTCAAATTTGACATTTGACAAATGCCAACTGTCTGTTCGGACGGTGTCGACAGTAGTCAGGTAACTGCCACCTCATGCTTTTTTTTTTTTTTTTTTTTTTTTTTTTAAGTGTCGACTGTCAATCAACCGAGAAAAAAATGTAAAGTTAAGCATGCATGTGCGAGGACAGCGCTCGAATGGGTGACCGCTCGGGATCACCGCGTGTCGTTTTCTACGCAGACACACGTGTTTTTTGACATTTGACAGGTGTCAACTGTCAATTGAGTGAGCAATTCACAAGCTACGACGGTCGTCGGCCTTGGACGCGACTTAAATGTCAGGCAACGGCCATACCACTTTGAACACACCAGTTCTCGTCCGATCACTGAAGTTAAGCAAAGTCGGGCGCGGTTAGTACTTGGATGGGTGACCGCTTGGGAACACCGCGTGCCGTTGCCTTTTGCTGACGTCCGTCAAAGTGGACAGATGGTTGTTTTGTTGCAGACAGATGTGTCAGTAGTCAGGAAACTGCCCAGTCGAGATGAAATTCCGTTTGTGCGATGTTTTACCGATCGGGCTCGGGGCTTGGCCTTCTCTAAGCAGCCATACGTGAAATTTGACATTTGACAGGTGTCAACTGTCAGTTCTGAGAGCAAGTGAAATGAAATGCCCTTCCTGCAATGTTTTACTGTTCGGGCTCGCGGTGTGACGTTTTCTAAGCTGACATACGTCAAATTTCACAGTTCAGCGAGCAAGTGAAATGAAATGCCGTTCCTGCAACGTTTTAGTGTTTGGGCTCGCGGTGTGGCGTTTTCTAAGCAGACATACGTCAAATTTGACATTTGACAGGTGTCAGCTGTCATCTCGGGAGCAAGTGGAATGAAATGCCCTTCCTGCAATGTTTTAGTGTTCGGGCTCGCGGTGTGACGTTTCCTAAGCAGACATACGTCAAATTTGACATTTGACAGATGTCAACTGTCAGTTCAGTGAGCAAGTGAAATGAAATGCAGTGCCTGCAATGTTTCACGGCCCGGGCTCGCGGCGTGACGTTCTCTAAGTAGACATACGTCAAATTTGACATTTGACAAATGCCAACTGTCTGTTCGGACGGTGTCGACAGTAGTCAGGTAACTGCCAACTCATGCTTTTTTTTTTTTTTTTTTTTTTTTTTTTTTAAGTGTCGACTGTCAATCAACCGAGAAAAAAATGTAAAGTTAAGCATGCATGTGCGAGGACAGCGCTCGAATGGGTGACCGCTCGGGATCACCGCGTGTCGTTTTCTACGCAGACACACGTGTTTTTTGACATTTGACAGGTGTCAACTGTCAATTGAGTGAGCAATTCACAAGCTACGACGGTCGTCGGCCTTGGACGCGACTTAAATGTCAGGCAACGGCCATACCACTTTGAACACACCAGTTCTCGTCCGATCACTGAAGTTAAGCAAAGTCGGGCGCGGTTAGTACTTGGATGGGTGACCGCTTGGGAACACCGCGTGCCGTTGCCTTTTGCTGACGTCCGTCAAAGTGGACAGATGGTTGTTTTGTTGCAGACAGATGTGTCAGTAGTCAGGAAACTGCCCAGTCGAGATGAAATTCCGTTTGTGCGATGTTTTACCGATCGGGCTCGGGGCTTGGCCTTCTCTAAGCAGCCATACGTGAAATTTGACATTTGACAGGTGTCAACTGTCAGTTCTGAGAGCAAGTGAAAT